>APFE030342964.1:113055-139559 GCA_000404065.3 Pinus taeda
AGGGAAGATTTGATGACCCAAAGTTGTGAAACTTATACAACCTTGTGAAATCATTAGCAATACCAGTAGCTAGAATCTGTTTAGGATCTCTTAGATCCTTGATTACAACATCATGAGGTGAAAATTCAACAATTTTACCTTCACCTGAATGAGTTATCTGATATACAGATAGAAGGTTCCTGGATAAGGTTGGAACACATAATACATCATTAAACTGACCATTGTCTAGATGAACAGTTCAGTCCCTACAACATTAAGAGATCGATCATCACCAACATATTTTTGGTGTTACAATCATGTAAAGAAGAAAACATGGCTTTGTTTTTGGCCATGTGATAAGAGGCTCTAGAATCAATGAGCCACTCATGAGAATGAGAAGAAGAAGATACATTTAATGCATAACCATACTGAGATGATTGACAACGACATGCAGAAAGTGCCATTCCTGAAGATGAAGTTGAAGTTGAAGTAGAAGAATGCTCCACATGGATGTTATGTTTCTTCATTGCGGCTTCCAAGGCTTTCATCTTCTTAAAGCATTTAGATTCTAAGTGGCCATCTCGATTACAAAAGTTACAATGTCTATCAGTCTTCTTCCATTTGTTTTTATTGGTCTTATCCTTTTGCTGAAATGATCTTTCATTTTGAGACTGAGTTTGCTTAGGACCCTTATTTGGTTTAGGACCATTCTTTTTGGGATATGACTTCTTAGGATTCTTTAAATTTGGTTGCTGCTGGGCGGCTAACGTTTCTTGGAAGAGTTTCCAAGATGAAGAAGACCAAGATGTAAGAGTTTTTCTTGTTCTCTTATTAAAGAATCACAAAAAGAGTCAAAGGAAGGGGCCTTGTAGTCTGTTCCTTGACAAATGAAAGCTTCCCTTGTAGAATGGAAGGTGGAAACAAATACAGAGTGGGCTGGTCCCAACTTAGTAAGGATGGAATAAATAAGGTTACTATCTTCTTTCTTAACCTTAACACCTTCCAAGAGATATCTAAGGGTCTTGAATTTGGACAAGAATTCTTCAATGCAAGAAAAATTATTAGGATCCAATGTAAGCAACTCATTTTCAAGTTGATGGCTCTAATTTCATTTTTAATCCCAAAAACTTTAGTGAGTTGTTCCAATGCTTCATGAGGAGTTTCAAGTTCTGCAATATGGAATCTAAGATCAGGAGAAATAGACATCCCTATCAAACCACGTGCTTGATCTTGTCTATTTTCCCATTTTGGAACCTTGTCTTCATCTTTAGGTTTCTTCTCTTGGCCCGTGGCTATTCTGTAGAGACCTTTACTTCTAAGTAAATCTTCCATGTAGGATGCCCATTGGAAGTAGTTAGTGCTGTCAAGAATGACTTGGCATGGACTTTCCATTTTAAAATACAACTGAAGCTGAAGATGCTGAAAGTAAGTGTTCCAATGGATAGATCTCGAAAAATTAGGATGTTTTAAAAAAAACAGCTCTGAAAAAGGCTTCCGGATGAAGAAGTTATGGATTTTTGAAAAAAAATTGTTGAAGTTGCCGGCAAAATGCTGGAATGTGCGGGAATGAAAAAAATGCCCCCACAAATTGGAGATTTGAACCCAAGACCTCTACTCTCTTAAAATATCTTTGAACCAATTGAGCTATACAAAAAATTTGAGAGAAGAGAGAGAGAGAGAGAGGGGGGGGGGCGGGGGGCCTTCGGTTGCGTGCTTGCCTTGAGAAAGCTCTTTTTTCCTACAAAACAAAAACACAAAACCCAACACGAATATCCAAAGAAAAACGAACCCTACGGCTCGAAGTTAGCTTTAGCCGAAAACTAAATATTTTTCTCAATGTTTCTGATTTTCCAAGATCACACTAAGGTGCAGGGAAAAGAGCATACGCATGAGAGAAAAAACTTCCTTTCTGTTTCTGATTTGCCCAGATCGCACAGAGTCGCAGGGCAAAGAGCATACGCAGAAATGAAAGTTATAGATCCGGTAATAAAAACGGCTAAATAAACAGAAACCGAAATAACCAGAGAGAAAATAACAGTAAACTGCAGATAAACACTATATACCTCCAGATCTTAAAAATGATGCAGATAGGGCTACCGGAAACCTTTTCGCGAAACGAAAGGGGTTCCTCACTGGAATAGATGCTCCGAACACAACAGAGCAGTCCTCTCGGCCCGAAAGAAGTCAGAAACAGTAGATCTAGGAAACGACAGCTGCATGCAGTTCTATCGGCTTCAGATTTGCATCACCAACGGACGTGGCCCTCAAATAGCTTTGATACCATGTAGGAATATACAGGGTAAGTTCCTCAGATAGAACACCAAAAGGACACCACTTACAAACAGATCACAGATCAATACACCAGTATTTTGACGTGGTTAAAACCCTCAGAGAGGGAAACAGTCCACGGCCTGCGCCAACGTGGCTACTACAGGCATTTATTAATAAAAGAATGAAAATTTACATAAGCTTCTCTCATGCACTGTGAACCTACAAATGACCCTCCATGCGCTTTAAATAGAATTCATGGACCAATCGGGTGTCAAGCCACGGATCAAGTGTCGGTAATACCGAGGAGAGAATGACCCGTCGGATCACTACATATCGTGACCGTCAGATTGTAAGTTACAAAATGTACAACGGTAAAGAAACACACTTTACCTAACTCTATACCTAACTCTATACTAGACCAAGTTGAACTTAACTATTTCCTATGTGTCGGAATATCCTAACACTCAACACCTTCATCTAGCCTTCATTTAACTCTTCCCATCATTTTTCCACCTTCAAACCTCCAAAAACCACTTTCGGCCTCCTCTTGTAGATTCCCTGCAGCCTCTTGTAGAAGTTCATGTGAGTGATTTTTCGAAGTTTGATCACAATGGAAATCTTCAGAAGGGTACTAGGGACTTCTTAGGACCCATCCACACCTTCCTCACCTTCTGTGAAAGCCAACTCCACCTTCCTTTGCCACCAAACCTCTGTACAGTCACAACCAGTCAAATCACAAGCATAATAATTCCACATAAAAATACTCAAAAGTACAAAAAGATGATTTCTTCTCATTTCTCTTCAAAAGTAGCTTGACTAAATGCAATTTACCTTTTGAGTAGTCAATGGCACCCATTTCAGTAGTTTCCATCTCTTTTCTTGCAAAATTAGGGTTTGCTAGGGTTTGTGTTTCATTTCAGTTTTCCTTCTCTTTCTGCAAGTAGAATAGCCCCTGTAGAGTTAGCTTTCTTCCATCACAGTGAAAGCTTCTTTTGAGAACTCATAGAAGTTGGCTTAAGCTCCTAGTGAACTTGCGCCAATTGATCAAGTGACAGCCTGTAGTAAGAGCTAGTACTTGTGCATACAACACCATCACTTCCAAGTTTGTTACGAACTACCGGGTTGATAAAAGTAAAGAATGAAGCCCCAGGAGTTGCAGCATCATTACTGCAATACTGGAGCTCACCACTCTTTTTGGCGCCGTTGCTGGGAAGTGTCAGAGTATTTTGTGATTACTGCTTTTCTTCTATTTTTTACTGCAGCATTCTGCTAAGTAGTTTATTTCAGCAAAAGTAGAGTAGTTGTTTCATTTCAATTCTGCAAAACTAGATTAGACATTTCCTGCTTTCATCTCAATTCTGCAATTTCATTTCAGCAAGCGTAGATTAGACATTTCCTGCTTTCATCTCAATTCTGCAATTTCATTTCAGCAAGCGTAGATTAGACATTTCCCGCTTTCATTTCAATTCTGCAGTTTCATTTCAGCAAGCGTAGATTAGGCATTTCCTGCTTTCATTTCAATTCTGCAATTTCATTTCAGCAAAGTAGATTAGTCATCTCTTGTTTTCATTTCAATTCTGCAATTTCCATTTCATCAAGGTTTATTTCAGTTAGTTGCAATTTGTTATTCAATCCATTTCAATTTTTGCAGGTACAAGAAGAAAAAGAAACACAAAAATCACCCAAAAAAAAGAGATTTCCTTTCATGCCTCGTAGGAACAAAGACAATTCAGAAAAATTCCTACCCAACACCCCCACCACATCACTGAGTCACCCTTCTCTCTTCTTTGGTGGCAGTGATCCAGAAGATCATATAGGTGAACCTCCAGAGATATGCTAAGATCCTATAACAAAAGAAGAGCAAGAAACCATTCCTCCTGAGACCATGGCTGAAAACAGAAACGTTAGAGGAAATGGGGAATAGAAGGTGCCTTTCCTATCCAAGAGACCAATTGGGACACAAAAATGAAACACATAAGTCCTTCAGCCTTACCTCACTTCCATGGACTGACTACCGAAGATCCTGATACTTTCTTGTTTGAATTTGTTATTGTCTGTCGAACCTATGACTATGCAGAAGACGTGCAGAAGTTGAAACTGTTTCCTTCTACCCTCAAGGATGCAGCCTTATGCTGGTTCATGGGGTTACCTAGAAACAATATCACAACTTGGGCTCAGATGCAGCAAGCCTTTAACAACAAATATCGGGACTACTACAAGTCAAAGGAAACCAAGGAAGAAAGCTTTTGAATGACCATGGGTAGTGATGAATCTTTAGAAGACTATGAAGAAAGGTTTCAACTCAGTTATAAAAGGGTCAGGTGCACACTTGAACCTGAATCTCTGAAGTTGGTTCTGCTTAGAGGAGTCCCTGAAGACCTTCTATATACCCTCCATTTGCTGGCTAGGGGAGACATCTACCAACTACCTTATGATGACATAAAGACTATGTTTAGAAACCATTCTAGGTCAGCTAGAAAGAGAGGTATGGGAAGTCAACCTTTAGCCAGTACATCCTCATCTAGCTCATCCCTTAGAAACGAACTTGAGAATGAGCTGGAAGATTTCAAGAGCGAGGTGAGGTAGACTCTTGCCATGCAAATGGATACCTTGCATATCAAAAAGAAACAAGAGGAATCTGAGACGGCTTTGGCCATCTTTTGTCCCAGGTGCACGAGAAAGCATCCTAGGAACGAATGTCCATTGCACTCTATAGAAGTGTGTTTAGTCTGTGAAGAAGACCATCCTACGAATCAGTGCCCTTCCTTGCCCAGAATCAAAGCTACATATTAGAGGGCAGAAGGAGCCACTGAACCACTTTATTTCATGAACCGAAGGAGGCCACATGGACCCAAACCTTACCAGCAGGGAATGCAAGGGACATCCCAAAGCTATTACAACCCCAATCAAGCCACTTCCATGCCTTCTTGGGGTCCCCCTGCTCATTCTTCCTGGTCCACACACCCCCTTGGCCGTATCCTCCTCAATACCAAGCTCCTCTAGTTGCTCATTTGTTTCACCCTTATGCTCAGCCACAGCCTCAGTGGAATGCACCTCATCAGGGGTGGAGGCCACAGTACAACTCTCCTCCCACTCTTTTCCCTCCACCACCTGCTCAACCACAACCATTACCTGCTTCTCCTCCAAGACAACCCCAAATACCTTCTCAACCAAACCTGAACCCCAACAACAGAGAGGCCTAGCAGGTATATAGTCGAGAAACATCTTGCCCAACCTATGTTGTGGAGATTTAGGAGATTAACCTACGATCTGGGAAGGTTCTCCCAGATAGCCAACCTCCTCCTAAGGAGGACGAGGAAGAAAAACAGGAAAGTGAACCAAAAGTCATTCCACCTTTCCTGAGAGACTAACTGGAACCACATAACCGACCCCAAAAGAAACTAAACTTCTGGGAGAACTAAAATAGTTATGCGTAAAAATACCACTTCTCCAAGCCATAAAGGATGTGCCTATATACAACAAGATGATCAAGGAGAAGTGCTTCAGGCACCCAGGCAGGCTCAAGAGAGATGCCCAACTATCAATGTCATAGGACAATTATCCGACCTGATGTTGGGGCAGGTAATCTGTCCGAAATATCTAGACCCTGGGAGTGCTGTAGTCGATGTCCACATCAATGGCACCATAATCCCCCATACTTTGATTGATCTAGGGGCTGTCATTAATGTGATGACCAGGGACACTATGCTCAAACTCAACCTTCAGGGTTCCCTAAGAAAGACCTCAACAGTATTGTAGTTGGCAGACCACTTCACCGTGACCCCTGAGGGGATTGTGGAAGATGTGATGGTCTCTATTAATTCTTGGGAGTACCCTGCTGATTTCCTGGTTCTCCAACCAAAGGAAAAGCTCACTAGGTATCTCCTCTTCCTGGGAAGGCCTTGGTTTTCCACTACAGATGCCTACATCAGCTGTCGAGCTAGGAACGTGACAATCAAGAATGGGCATATGTCCAAACAGCTAGTCCTCTATCCTCCTGCCCAACCTCTGCTAGAACATGATTTACCTCTCTAGTCAGAGGAGGAAGATGAGGATGAAGTCTATTCTGCACCATTATGTACGATAGAGGCTACCATGGGGGGTCCACAAACTGAGGATGATCTATTAAAAACTTGATTCAGAATCCATGCCCCAGTGCGTTGCCATTAGAAGAGCTGGTGGAAGAAACCCAAGCTAATCCTTTAGTTGATCTCTGTGTGGCTGATCCAACCTCTCTCTGAGTTAAGAATGTGGAATTTGGCCCAGAACAAACCTTGAAGATCAACTTATCCCTATCCACCTCTCAGGCAAAAGAACTGTGTAGCTTATTGAAAAATCACTTGGATGCTTTTGCTTGGAGCTATAAGGAGATGAAGGGATTCCACCCTTCAGTCTGTACTCATCACATTTACATTAAAGAAGATTGTAAACTAGTCAGGCAGCCTCAAAGGAGGATGAATCCAGCCCTTAAGGACATTGTCAAAGAAGAACTGCAAAAGTTGTTGGATGCAGGATTCATCTACCCCATCTCTGACAGCGAATGGGTTTCTCCTTTGGTGCTAGTGCCAAAGAAAAATGGGAAGTGGAGAATCTATGTAGATTATCTGGAACTAAACAAGGCCACCAAGAAGGGCCATCTCCCTTTTCCTTTCATAGATCAAGTGTTAGATGGCCTGGCAAGGAAGAAGTTCTTCTCCTTCCTAGATGGGTTTAGCGGGTACAACCAGATCCAAATCAGCCCAGAAGACCAAGATAAGACCACTTGCACTTGTCCATGGGGTACTTTTGCATACCGGGTCCTTCCTTTTGGGTTGTGCAATGCTCCTGCCACTTTCCAGAGAGAAGTACTAAGCATATTCGTTGAACTGGTTCATGATTCAGTGGAAATATATATGGATGACTTTATCCCTTATGGTTCTAACTTCCAGGAAGCTTTCACTAACCTGGGAAAAGTTGCAGCCAAGTGTATTGAAATGAACCTGTCCCTCAGTCCTGAAAAATGTGAATTCCTGATGACTGAAGGGACCGTGCTAGGTCATACAATTTCTCAGCAAGGACAGGTGGATCCCAACAAGATTGCTATCATCCAAAGGGTCCCATCCCCTCGAAAGGTAAGAGATGTTCGGAGTTTTCTAGGCTTAGCAGAGTATTATAGAAGATTCATTAAGGATTTTAGTAAGCTAGCCTCTCCATTGTTTGGTATTTTGGGAAAAGATGTTGAGTTCATATGGACTAACAGCTGTCAAGAGGCTCTGGATGCCTTGAAAGGTAAGCTGGTAACTACCCCAATCTTGAGAAGTCCAAACTGGGCCCTACCTTTCCACATTCACACATATGCCTCGAACAAAGCGATAGGAGAAGCCTTAGGGCAAGTTGAAGAGAAACTGCTTATGCCATATATTTTGTCAGTAAAAACCTGTCCAAGGCATAATTAAACTACACTGTAACCGAAAAGGAGCTCCTAGCTGTAATCCATTCCCTAAACAAGTTCAGACACTACATCATTGGCTATCAAACATTCATACACACTGATCATGCTGCAATTAGGTATTTGATGAATAAACCTGATGTAAATGCTCGTATCATTAGATGGTTACTTTTATTGCAGCATTTTGATTTGACCATTGTTGATAAGCCATGTAAGGAAAATGTTGTTGCTGATTTTCTGTCTAGACTAGATCTGCCTGCAGGTGAAGAAAGAATGGTGGATGATCAAATGTCAGATGAACACCTATTTTCTATTTCAGTACTCTCTCCATGGTTTCCTGATATAGCAAATTATTTGGTTTCAACACAGTTTCCGCCACACCTGTCCTCAAAAGAGAAGAGAAAGATCGTGAGGAAAAGTGCCCCATTCACTTGGATTGGGGGCAATCTTTTTAAACTTGGCCCAGATCAGATTTTGAGGCGATGTGTTAGGGAGGAGGAAGTTTTTGACATCCTCCTAACCTGTCATGATGGGCCTTGTGGGGGGCCACTTTGCAGCAAAGAGAACTGCCTTCAAAATTCTGCAGGTAGGTTACTATTGGCCCACTCTTCATTAAGATGTCAGGAGATACATCAGCCAATGTGACCGATGTCAAAGGATGGGGAAACCTACTCCAAGGGATGACATGCCCCAACAACCTCAAGTGACTTTCGAGCCATTTGAGAAGTCAAGCATGGACTTTGTGGGTCCTATCAACCCTCCTTCAAAACAGAAATCTTACATCATTGTGTGTACTGATTACCTGACAAAATGGGCAGAAACAAAGGCAATCAAAGCAGAAACAAAAGAAAAAGTAGTTGAGTTTTTGAGGGAAAATATCTTCTACAAGTTTGGCTATCGAAGAGAGTTAGTCACAGATCAAGGGAGTCAGTTTACCTCCAATTTGGTTGAAGACCTGCTCACATGCCACAAGATTAAGCACAAAACTTCCACCCCTTATCATCTGCAAGCAAATGGACTGGTGGAAGTCACTAACAGAGCTTTGGAAGGGATTTTGACTAAGGTAGTGAGCAGCAGCAGAAAAGATTGGGCAGATCGATTGGTTGAGGCCACTTGGGCCTATAACACTACCTAGAAAACCACCACAGGGTTTACACCCTATGAGCTGATCTACGGGAAGAAGGCTCTGCTATCAATAGAATTTGAATATAACACATTAAGGATGGCAACTCAGCTGGACCTAGATCTCAGCCATGCACAAAAGGAAAGATTGCTTCAGCTCAATGGATTGAATGAACAGAGATTCTAGGCCCTTCTCCACTCAAAGGTAGTCCAACTTCAAAGAAAGATATGGCATGATAGACACCTCAAAGAAAAACAATTCCAGGAAGGAGATTGGGCACTATTGTATGATTCAAGATATAAAGATTTCAAGAGAAAACTGAGGACAAGATGGTTGGGACCTTACACAGTAGAAAAATGCAATGACAATGGTTCAGTGCTTATCCAAACCTTAGATGAAGAAGCCACCCAAGAAGCCATCCCCATGCTCATCAATGGGCATAGATTCAAGATCTACAGGAAGCCCCTTTCCAAGCAAGAGTTCATTGAGAATCTGGGTAAAATAGTGTTGGTAGTGGAGCAGGTCCCTGTCTCCACTCCACCCAGACCCTGAGCAATCAACAACAACAAAAAAAGGAAAAAGAAAAGGGAGAAAAAACAAAGGAAAAAAAAAGAAAAGAAAAAAAAAAAAGAAAAAAGAATAAAAGATCCCTGGGTGAAAACCTCTTGGAGGCACCCAGAGCAGGCAGTGAGGGTGAAAACCTCCTAGAGGCACCCCAACTATCTCAAAAAACAAAAAAACAAAAAAAACCTAACTCCTTTTTGAATTGCAAGTTGCAGGAGGGTCAGACAAGAGAAAAAGACATGTTCAGGCTGCATACACCCTTCATAGTCCATCCCTCATCGTTGTTATCCTTTCCCAAGCCTTGGTCTCATTTGTTCTAAAAATTTCGCATCATATAGGAAACTTTGTGTATTCTATAGGAGGCTCCTGTAGAAACTACAGAAAGACCAAAATCAAGTTCAGAGAAGAACCCGAGAGTTGGAAATCTGTCTAGAAGGCCTATGAACCTCCCTGCCACCATCCATCCGCCTAACTCTCCATTCCATCCCTGCACACCCACATTTCCACTCGTTTTTTTCTTTCCCTGCACAGACAAATACAGAAATTATGTTTCTTTCATTCTGTGAACACAAAAAATGATGACAAATAAAGCAGCAGCATTCTTTACTTATTCTTACCTGATGCCTCCCAGCTGCTATTTCTTTCATTCAAAACCTTCTTCAGTTGTCTTTTTAGCCCCTTCTCAAGCATCAGCCTGAATTTTAGAAAGAGAAGCAGCTATAGGAAATCCTGCAGGATTCTTGTAGCAGTTGATCCCTTTGAAAAACAAACTACAGAGACAGGGTCAGTAGCGAGGATGTATGTAACATGCAAGGAGTAGAGCCTGACCGAAAAAAAGCCAGCATAAGCCGAAGGCCGAGCATGCAGGGCACCAGCAACAACAGCAACAAAGAAATGAAGTGCCAAAGTCCGAAACATGCAGAGCACAGCAGGGACTAACAGGTAAGTGGCTAAACCTATTCCTCGATTGCATGAATATTATTTAGGAACTGCATGAACTATGGGAATGGTCACGATTAAACGGAATCAATGGCGAGCTAATTGGCCACCCTTGTTCAGTTCACACACCCTCGTGGAGCTCAAAATGAGCCGCATCCAATTCAAACTGCAGGTCAAATATGTAGTCAGCACGTGTGGTCCGTCAACTCAGGAAGAAAAAACTTAGAACCGGTAGTGGTGGCGACGTATAACGGGAATGAGGGAGGTGATGGCGGTCAGGTGACATGAAGAACCATAATGACATTGGCGTAGGACCAACAGTCCGGATGGGGATAACGTACCCATCCAGCCACCTCACCTCCTCACTGTGGATTACACCATCAGTTTAAGTACAGTGTGATCTAAGCCTCCACCACCTTTTGTTTCATTTTCATTTACGAAGTTATCGACTGCAGTACTCACCTACCACCTTCAGAATAACGAACCAGTCGTTTTCTGCCAGTTTTTCAAAACCCTCCCACCTATCGGGCTCTACAGGAGCATTACTACATTCTATAGGAGCAGGAACACCGTCTACATGAGGCTTTCTACAGGAAGGCCAGAGAGCAGCTCTACAGAAGAAAAATTCGGGATTTTTTTCAAATTCGAGCTTGAAAAGAGGTAGGCTCAGGAACCCGTTCTGCATACGATATATCTATATAAGGTGGTGGATTAAGAGTAAAGTATTGGGTTGAAAAAAAGAAAGGAAAGAGAAACTCAAAAGTCTACCTGTGTTTTTCTAAGTTCTACACAATCTCTCCGTTTTCTTCTCTGCGTTCAAAATATGTCTTTTTCTTCCTCACATTCTGCTGTAAAAAAGGGGATGCAATCATAGAAACCAAGCCTGTGAAAAAACGAATTTGCAAAGTCTGTCTACTCTAAAAACATTGTTTCATATATTCTCTATTCTGTCAAAGTCTTGATTTTTTTTCCAAAAACCGAGAAGCAAATTTAGGTTGAAAACAGTTGAAAAGAGGGAAAAATTGCAAATTGATGCTGTGAAAAAGAAGCACACGGGAAATTCCCTCTCTGGTTTCAGAAAAAACAAAACTCAACTATCCCTTTGTTTCTGGTTTTGAAAGTTGTTGCCTTTTCCTCACCTCAACATTTTCAGAAACCACTAAACACCATGCCAAGAGGTTTTACGAGAAAAGAGCCTTTGAACTCCAACAATTTGCATGAGCACCCTGAAGTGGTGGCCCTCTTCACCAGGGAAAACTGGATGTCTTTCTTTGAGAGAATTCATGGATATGATGAGGAGGTGACTGAAGAATTTTTGATGTCCTTAAGACCCCATTTGAAAACACATGCTACAGTCAATTTCAGGGGTCTGACCCTAGAGCTTACACCAGATTTTATCAGCAGAATCACAAGTCTTCCACTTGGGCTCCTTTGGAGCAAAGAGGAAAAACCATTGGAACAGGTTGCTAAAAAGACATTTTTTCAGCCTGAGGAGCATCCTGTAGAGTATAAAAATGGGGTCAAAAGGACAAGCTTACCTCCTCCATGGAGTGAATTCATCTACCAGGTCATGCAATATATCACTTGTGAAGGAAGATTCAGTATAGTTTCTGGTTATCACTTCAGGTTATTGCATGAACTGAGATGGGGGATGGACATACCTGCAGCTAGAAAACTCAATCTCACATATTTCCTCCTCCAATATTTGATAGAATGTGACACCAAGTTGAATGCAGGGGTCCCAGAACAGCTGGCCCGCCATGGCCTCATTATATTATTGGTGGAAGATGCCCTACACACATGCACCATCCCCAAAGCTTGGGAATTTTTAGGAACATGTCTAGAGAAGATGACATCAAAATTTTGACTGATGACCTTAGCCCATCTGGCAGTGAAGAGGAGCAGAAAGAGGAACTTGAGAAGGAAATTCATGAGGAGGCACAAAATATTCAAACAGAGGAGAAACAGAAAGAAGAGGAGAAACTTGAAAAAACCACAGTTGAACCTAAGGCAAAAAAGAAAATAGCCTCAATAGTAGAGAAGAGGAAGAGGACAAAAGTTGAGAAGAAGAAGCCCAAGAAAGCTCAGAAAAAGACTGCCACAGGAAAGGCAGAGACTCAGCAAGAAAAGGAGAAAACACCACTAGAGGCAGCAGAGACAAAAGCAAAAATAGCAGACTCAAGAAAAACTATAGAAGATGAAGGAGAAGAATAGCAGGAAGAAAAATCCCCTGAAACACTGGCAAGGGAAGCAGTAGCTATTCTTGTTGCATTGATCACTCCAGCTAAGCAAAAGGGAAAAAGAAAAAGACAGACATCTATGTATTTCAAATCCCGAAGGAGCACCAGGATTAAGGTGGGCAAGCCCCAGCCACCATCAAAAGAACCCATTATCATTGAAGATGCACCTGCTGTGAAAAAGGAGGAATCTCCCTCCAAAGTCTCTATCACCTACGAGAGAGGGAGTCCCAAAACCTCCACCTGGAAGGAAAGAATCAAATTGATGGACTCCAAAGTAGTGCTACAGGAGGCACAAACCTCTCTACAGGAGACACTGGCCAAGCTGAAAGAAACTGAGAAATTGGAAGAGAAGGCAGCAGAACAGTCACAAGAGGAAGGTAAGGCAAAAGAAATACCTAAGCCAAGCCCTCAGCCTAATTTAGGCTCCTATTACAATCTTTTAGAAGGTGGGAAGATCATCCCACAAAAATTCGACGTGCCTCTTTTCTTCGAATTAGAAAAAGAAAGGGTCAAGACACACACCTGGATGCAGATTGCCAAATCTAAAGGAGTTGAAGATATAGCGCACATGGAAAACAAGTTGAGAGAGTTGAGAAGGGAGTTGGGCATGGTAAGGCACACAGAGAGCATTAGAAGAGCCCAACTACAGGAAGAAAATGAACTGTTAAAAAAGCAGTTACAGGAATGGGAACCTCAAGGGGAGACAAGTTGCCAATCTTGGAAGGGCAGCAGCAACAAGAAGGACCCATAGCAGTTAATGAGGCAGCAGAGAAACAACAGCAAGGAGAAGAACCACAAACCGATGTTGAAACACTGATGAAACAACAGCAAGAAAAGGAATCTCAAGTAGCAACTGAAGTGTTGATTTTGAAAAAGCAATTGCCGGAAAAGGAAGCCTAGATGGCCTGCATGGCCAGCTGGGCAATGGAAGCCTAGTAGTGCAGATAGTCAGCTAGATCCTATGCATTATATCTCAAAGACCAGTGGCTCCAATTCCAGATTAAAACATTGGCCCAGAGGGGCACAATTCCATTTCAAGATTATGGCCAGTTTATGCATTTATGTGATAATAGTTCAGCCGAGGATAAAGTCAAATTAGCATAATTTTACCTACACAATATGGCACTCCCTGATATGAATTTATGGGATTCAAATGCTGCATTGGGAGACCTATAGCTCATGGCTATGGCTTCTTGGTTGAGCCATGAAGAAAAGAGAGCAGTGGAAATTCAGAAGATCATGACAAAGGAGCTAAGTGAGCCCTCATGATAAGGTTAGAACTAGCAGAACCATTAGCTCTCATTTATGCCCACCAACACCTACCAGCCAATCCTCAAGTTCTTCCTGACTATCTTGACAAGCAAGCATAGGCTATCGCTCATTTTGAAGATATGGAGAGACTATTTGGCAATGACTGCCTTCATGCTTGCATGAGAAGGTGGAATACATTGTCACATAGCCTAAAGATCAGGGAGTATCACTCCCCAACCAAAATGAGGGAAGCTATGATGAGAGTGCCCCTATATAAACAATCAATGCAAAATTTGAAAGCCAACTGGATTGGTCTTAAGTTCAGTCCTCCACTACTGTTAAGAGTGTTGGAAGGGGTTAAGGAGGAGGAAGAACAGAAACAGTGGGAGGAAGTGGATAGAAAAGTAGGTTTCCATGATAGAGAGGAATACATCACATCAGAGGCTTGGGATGTTAGGGAAGCTGTTAAAGCTATTAAAGATGAAGAATTGGATTAGTTGCTCAAAGGATGAGCAACCCATTCAGCAGGGGGGTGATGATGAGCCCCAGAAATGGGTAACTATATGGGCTCATTCTGCCTATTATTTTCACTTAATCCACCATTCTCAATAGTTTTGTGCATGTTTTTGAATATATTTATGTCAATAGAGTGAATGGGGATAGTGACTTTGCCACATAGTCTAATGAGTGTTTATTGCATATTTTTGGACATTTTTGGACAAGGACCAGGCATTTATGAGCAGAATGGTAGCCAAACTCGAGGAAACAGGGCTGAGGACTTATAGGAGGGGTGTCTCCTTCATTAATGACCCCTTCCTCGAGTTCTCCATCAGCAGCTCAGAGTACAAAGGCCCATAATGATGATTCCAAGGGGCAGCCAAGCAAGTCTAGTAGGGCTGCTATTATCTTCAGTTTTAGGCAGTCGAGTCCCTTAAGTTTAGGAGCACTGTTGGGAGTCCCCACTTGTATAAATAAGAAGGCTTCAAGCCTCAGTAGGTTAGCCATTTCATAGTCTATTTTCGCACTTTTGTGCAGCCTTGTACTCAGCTCATTTTCGAGATCTTTTTGAAGATAGTATTGTGATGTAACTGCTATTTTTTTATCAATGAAGATGAACCACGTTTTGAACTAGCACTCATAGTTTCTAGAGGGCTGAAGCTCTTGGGTTAGGGCCCAAACCAAGCTTCCCAGCACTTCCTTTGTGTATTTATATGCTTTTGCTTGCATTCATAAAAAAAATTATGTTGTTTAGGTTACATCGTGCTTTGTTAGATTAGGTTGTTTTTGATGGTTAGAATAGTTGTTCTTGCTTCAAGTTGCTTAAGTAGTTTGCTGCAGTAATAGAAAAAGATCCAGAAAGGCTACCAGCAGGTCTTGATCTCCTTTCTCCCTCCTAGGGACCATGATTTGAGGTCAAGGCACTACTGTTGCCACCAAAAGCATTGTCTTTGCTCTTCCAATGCAATTGCTAGTGTGATATCTCGAGTTGGAGAAGTTGATATTAGTTTGGATTCACATGCTTAGATCCTTTCTTATTCATTTACCATGGCTTTCTCGCATAATTTTCTGTTCATAAAGTTATGTTCAGCATTTCTCTGGTTTTAGGTCAAATTTTAGGTTAAAATAAACAAAACTCTATTTTTTGATTCTTGCTGGGGTCAGTTTTGAGAAGTAAGTGTGAAATTCACTTGTAGAACATTCCATCTTATCATTCCTCCATAGCACAGCCTGTACCAGTTCATCTCTCAAGATTTCCCCACTCATTTGCCACATTTCGCTAATCCACCTTAATTTCTGTGTTTTTCACAAAGTTGCTTTCTTGCCCTTTGAACAAATCCAACCATCTCCTTCATTATTGATCTCCATTGACATAGTCCTAGACCCCTCAACACCTTCATCCAACCTTCATTTCCCTCTTCCCATCATTTGTCCACCTTCAAACCTCCAAAAACCACTTTCGGCCTCCTCCTGTAGATCCTCTTGTAGAACCTCCTGTAGATCACCTGCAGCCTCCTGTAGAAGTTCATGCGAGTGATTTTTCGAAGTCTGATCGCAATGGAAATATTCATAAGGGTACTAGGGACTTCTTAGGACCCCTCCACACCTTCCGCACCTTCTGTAAAAGCCAACTCCATCTTCCTTTGCCACCAAACCTCTTCACAGTCACAACCAGTCAAATCACAAGCATAATAATTCCACATAAAAATACTCAAAAGTACAAAAAGATGATTTCTTCTCATTTCTCTTCAGAAGTAGCTTGAATAAATGCAATTTACCTTTTTAGTAGTCAATGGCACCCATTTCAGTAGTTTCCATCTCTTTTCTTGCAAAATTAGGGTTTGCTAGGGTTTGTGTTTCATTTCAGTTTTCCTTCTCTTTCTGCAAGTAGAATAGCCCCTGTAGAGTTAGCTTTCTTCCATCACAGTAAAAGATTCTTCTAAGAACTCATAGAAGTTGGCTTAAGCTCCTAGTCAACTTGCGCCAGCTGATCAAGTGACAGCCTGCAGTAAGAGCTAGTACTTGTGCATACAGCGTCGTCGCTTCCAAGTTAGTTACGAACTACCGGGTTGATAAAATTAAAGAAGAAAGCCCCAGGAGTTGCAGCACCATTGCTGCAATACTAGAGCTCATCAAATATGAAAGTGCATGTGATGGTTGGTGCAGATCTGAGTGAATGATGATGCATGCAAACAAAACAAGTGCGGGATTCAATCAAAACGAAGAACAATGAAGCTTGTGGAGAGAATCGCCACAACGGTGACTGTCAGTGCAAAAACTGGTAATGCATGTGACATTTAGGAAAGGCAATGAAAAAATTAAAAAAACACTTCTGCAAGCTAAATCAAATCAAAACACCAGCGGTCGTTCAATGAAATGGGTAAAACAACACTCTCACATGCCAAGGAAACAAAAGCCGTAAAATAACAACAAAAGACTAGAAAAAAAGACTTGCCCATAAAAATTGTGAGCATGGTGTTGAAGGTTCCTAAATCTCCTCAGGAATGTCATAGCTCCAATGTTGAATGTGAAAATGAGATCTGGTGGCGTCCATTAAATATATTGGGTTGATTTAGGGTTTATGACGCGAAGGCCAAAAATCTAGGAAAAACGACACTTGGTGGCAGTTTCCAAAAATAATTCAAGTGTAACTATGACTACTAAAAATAGATCAATATTTTCTAGGGATGATTTTTTGCTTTCTTATTTTTTTGTTTTTTGGGAAAAAGCTACCATGCATGCTCGGAGATATTGCGCGGTTCCGAGGAAAAGTGCATAACTCACTAGCACATGCATCAGGCAACTACTAAAGGAAATCTTCTACGTAATTCCTTAGTTGGGTGGCTCAGGTTGCGTCTCATGCTTTGGGCATTTTCCCAGCTGAAGGCGAGCTGCCAGTTGGGTCTACGCAATTCTAGAGCCAAAGCTGACTCATGGATTGAACTGCACATTTCCTGAGAGCAAGGTTGGTCGCCATCTAGGATTGCGCGGATCACCAAGGTAGGCCGAATTGGATTGCAACCAAGTGAAGAGGTCGGTTTGTGGTTAGATAGTGAAGCAAGTAATCAAACATGAGCTATAAAGAAAAATATAAATCTTAATGAAATCACAAGTACCTGAGCCAATGTGAGATAAGTTGTTTTTTTTTTTATGATGGAAGATCCAAATCGAAGCGTAGGCAAAATTTTGGAGGGTAATTGTAGCCGCTACAACATTGGTGACACATTGGTAGAACTCCAACCATGTACCTTGTCTCGATTCTTTGATCGTCATCACTTCCTCACTAACTTGAGTTAAAGATTTAGTCCCTACCATTCTCTTTTATCAGCAACACACATGCCAAGCCAAGTCAACTGATTTGTTTTGGTTGGGGATGAGGGGTATATTGATGCACAAGTATAAATATAGATTGTCAGAGTTTTAGTTTCATCTTTGGTGTTGCTCCACTGCTAGCATGCCTGGACAGTACCGTGGCGGAGTAACTTCAGGAACAAAAGCATTTCTCTGCTGCCAACGAGCCTGGAAAGTACCACGACAGAGTTACTTGCTCCACTTCTCTGCGCAATAAGCTTTTCTCTTATTTTACCTTTATTTTATTTTTTATTTTTCATTTTTCAAGGAACTATGCATAGGCACTTAGTTATTTCATGAGGCGAAAGAGGGATCCGGACTTATTAAGAGCATAATAGGTTGTCCCTTTAGAGAAGGATGTTTATATATACCTCTAACATACTTGTTAAGGTTTTCCCCCTCACCTTGCTCTACTTGACTGATTCGACAAGGATTAACTAAATATAGAAAACCCATTTAGAGTAGGCAGTACTCTTTAAAGTGCAAGCGTTGTGTTTTCACCAAGATTCACTCTTAAGGAAACGTATTTTCCATCAGGGTATCATCAACTAAAGAAACACAAGCTCTTCATAAAGAGAGGGAATAGACAGATAACCAAATGTTGATAGTTGTACAAGTCTTCTTGTATTTCACCATGCTTGTCTCAAAATCCAAACACAGTTTCATGGGAAACTAATCCTATGGGTGCATAAAAACCAAACAAGCAAAGGACATAAGTAAATGAAAGCAAAGAAAGTAAGCATAACCATAACATGAAAGCAAACACTACCCCTACTCCTAAGCTAAACAGTTCATGGGCCTACTTATGTGAAGTGGTATTTCCAATGTAACCACAGGCACATTGGTCGGCCCATGTAGGTGAAGGCATGGTTAACAAGAAATATATTCAAGAAAACCAACGAATAAGAAAGATAAAACAATGAAAACCAACACACTCGAATTTTGAATGTGCCCACAGACAAGAAAATAGTAAAAGCAAATGAAAGGCACTATTCAGACGTATCATGGTGTTGTACCACACTGCGCATAGATGACAAGCATGTACACTCTTTCAACCTTGACAAATGAGAAAACATGCAAAAAGAAGAAAACTTTCATTTCGCAGTAGTGCTTGCTACATATGACCCCTCCAATGCATGAACGATAGGATCATGTGATTCTAGTGGAGGATGTGAGATCTGTAAACTAGATTGATTTTCAATGTGAACAAGAGAGTGATGAGGAGTCTTGGGAGTTTCAACTGATTTTTGATCGAGATTGGAACTGACCTCAAGTCTACGAGAATATGACATAACCATCAGCTTGGGCATAAGTGCCTCAACAGTTTGAGTGGTTTACACTTCATCGGCAGATAGATCATCAAAGACCAAAGGCTTGAGAAGATCAATAGCAAGTGAATCAAAATCGTGATCAAATGAATGAGTGAAGAGATCATGACAGCCACAATCAGAAAATTTGAGATGTACATCGGCATTCTCATGATTTGAAGAATCATATAGAAGGGTTGATGAGAAACAAAAATTTTCACCCTCTCAATTTCCAGAAAGGGAAGATGAAGGATTCGGTGGATTTGGGAAGAAAGATTTGTCCTCTCCACAATCAAATGAAACACTAAAATCTTGTGTGTTCTGTGAATAATTGGAAGTAGAAACATCTGAGGATGAATTTTCACAAGAAAAAACAAAAATGGCAGAATCACAGAGGATGTCAGGATAAAGTGGATGAGGCGCAGACAGAAGGAGGTCATCCTTCATCGTGGCTTCTTCTTTAGGTTCCCACACATACTCATCAAAAATGATATCATAGGTTGGGTTCTCAACACCAACTCCATCGACTACTTGATCCTCATGAATAATAAATGTGGAATCTGGAATGAATGAACACAACATACCAAAATACAGAGGATCAAAGGAACCAGAGGAAAGATGTTGAGAGAATGAGAACATGTGACAACCATCAAGGTTGTAGCCGAAAACTGTGCAGATATCCAGAGCATGTGGGGTGAGAGGAGGTGACAGTTCAATAGATTGGTTTGCAACGTCTCCCACCTCGTCCTACAATGCTAGAGTTGTTTGATGGGAGGAGGACAAGGGTCACTTGTGACAGCAACCTTTTTCGTCTAGATTTGGAAGCTCTAACACGGAGGTATGTGGGGAAGGGTTTGAATGATTGTAACTCATGTGGATTCTATATATGTGAAGAAGATACTAAAATCTTTCTTTGAGAAATTTCCAATCAACTTCATATTCAGGCATTTGAAAAGCAAGTTTACTATTATAGCATTTCCAAAATTGCACAATAGATTCATGAGGTGCTTTTCATAATTTTAAGATTTTTCTATTAAGTGCTTTACATTCATAATGAAAGAAAACATTGCCTAGCTATCGGATCATGTGATTAAAAGAGTGAATAGAGGTTGCAGACAATGTGAGACACCATTGTTGAACGCGTCATCTTAACGTGTAAACGAACAACCTACAAGAGATGTCGTCTGACAGAACTTCATTCCTGTCATAGAAGCCCAAAAAGGAAACTTCGTGTCTTAACAAGGCTATTTTGCCTTCACCATTATATTTTATCTGTGACAAGTCATTGATGACATCCTCTGAAACTTTGAAATCATGTGCATGAGAACAACATGTTGGAGTTGAGATTGTGATGTAAATCATGAATGAGGTGTAGAGATTCTTTCAAAGTTTCTTTCTCAACGAGAGGACCTTCTTTGAACTTGTAGCTTTTCTCAGCCTCTGGCTTCTTAGCAATCTTCCTTGTGCCTTTATCCTACGCCGATTTGCTTCTCACTGTTGTTATTGTTGTTGCTTCCAATGGTGTTGTTGCCTGCATAGCATCTTTCCATTCTATAGCCATGTTGATCGGTTCATTAAGCTTGGAGGAGTTGTAATAGTACCTCCAAGGATCTTCCTCTACCCAATGAAATGTCACGTGGATCCATGGATAATACACCTTCACAAAGTGGTTCTTTCATATACATTGTGGATCATATAGATTTTTGTCCTTGGTGTCGAACTCAAATCTTTCTAAGTCCTTGGCCTTAGCATCTGCATCCTTTAAGCTCTTGATCTCGTACAATCCAATTCGCAAAGGCATATTCTTCCTCCTATGCAGTCTTGTTGATAACCCTATGGAGATGTGATATGAAACCTCTTGCATAACCAACTTGTCCGTGGAAAACCTTGGTAGCACATGCAAAGGCTTCTTGTTATACAACCAACTCACAGAATAGGAGAAGAGATACATCAATGACTTCAAAACTAGCCTCTTTAAATGGGAAACCTAATTTACATTACACAAATGAAAAATTCTTGGATGATACAAATGACAAAAGCTACTTTCTATATATAGGATCCTAAGGGGTCACAATATAGTTAGAGCCGACATAACAATAATAATGTAAGGGCACAAAAATAAAAATAGTGGGATTTTATGGGGCACAATACTAACAATATGGGGACAACATGGGCACAACAATAACAATAAGGGACTACAATGACAATAAGATGGGGGAATACACTAGTATTATAGGGACCTAACATGCCCCTCTCCTCCAAAAAATTGTTTTCCTCAACGCTTGCGTAGTTTTGGATGCTTTTGTATAAAATTATAATCCTCCTATGTGGAACCTTCAACAGGTAAGTTCTTCCACTTGATGCGATACTCTAAAATTGATCGATTTCTTAGCTTTCAAGTTCTTGTTTCGGAGACTACTTCAGATTCCAATATGATTTTTCCTTCCTCGTCAAGTTTTGGAAATATTATTAGAACTGGGAGCTTATCACCTATAACCTTCTTTAAGCATGAAACATGGAAAACTAGGTTCACTTGAGAAGATGCAGGAAGCTCCAATTTGTATGCCATAATACCAATCTTTTTCAACACCTTGTACGGACCATAATACTTTGGTTATAATTTATTATCCTTCTTAGCTTGCTTGAGGGACATTTGTCTGTATGGTTGTAGTCATAGAAATACCCAGTCACCTACATCAAAACTTCTTTTGCTATGATGTTGATATGTTTGTTGTTTCATTCTATTTTGCACCAAAGTGAAGTTATCCTTTAAGAGTTGGAGAACTTGTTGTCGATGCTTAATGTGATCTTCCAATACTTGAACCTTAGAATTTTCTCTTAAAGATGATGTGATGCACAATGGATGATATCCACAAAGTACCATAAATGGGGTCATTTTTACTGCAGTATGTAAGGAAGTGTTATACCACCGTTCATCCAGAGGAAACCACTTGATCCATTGTGTATGTTTATCCGATACAAAGAAACGAAGATATCCTTCCAAACATTTGTTCACTATATCAGTTTGCCCATAATATTGAGGATGATAATATGAGCTATGAGCTAACTGAGTACCCAGATAAGAAAATAATTTCGTCCAAACATTTCTAGTGAAAATGGGATCTCTAAACGGAATTATCTTTGGATTTCCATGTAGCTTTTGAATTGTTTCCATAAATGCAGAAGAAATTGTACTAGCTTTAAATGGATGAGATAATGCACAAAAGTTTGCATACTTGGTAAGTCTATCAACTGCCACCATGATGACACTCTTTCCTTCGGACTTGGGTAAACTTGTGATAAAATCCTTTGAAACCTCCTCCCAACATTTACTTGGAATAGATAAACGTTGTAACAAAGTCGAGGTCTTAATTGTCTCAACTTTATTTTGTTGGAAAACCAAACACTCCGCCACAAACTTTTGAATATCAGATGTAAATCCATCCCAAATAAATTCCTTCTTAACTCGGTGGTAAGTTTTTAAAAATCTTGAGTGCCCTCCTAGGGGAGAGGTGTGAAATTCCAGCAGAATCTTTTGTTTGAGCTGGGAATTCTTACAGAGGTATAAGTGATCTTTGTACCATAACAAATCATTTTTCTAGCTAAATGTATCAGATGTATTGGGATATTGCTACAACTTTTGAATGAGTGCCCACACTTCTTCATCATTCTTTCATTCATCCCTTGGTTCGTTTATCCAATCTGGGTGGATAATAGAAATGGCACAAAGCAATTCTTCCACATCCTCATCTTTTCTTGAGAGTGCATCCGCAACAACATTTTGCTTCCCTTTTTTTTAGATGATTTCAAAGTCATAACCCAACATCTTTGTGACCCATTTTTGTTGCTCTTCTAAAGGTAATCTACGTTCTAAAAATTATTTAAGACTATCATGCTTCGTTTTTACCTTGAAGTGTCTTCCCATTAGGTAAGGTTGCCATTTCTTAAGTGCGTGTACTATTTCCAACATTTCCTTCTCATAAATAGCTTTGTGTAAATATTTTCCTTTGATTGAATGACTTTCAAAAGTAATGGGTCTTCATTCTTGCATTAAAGCAACACCAATTCCATTTCCTTATGCATCACATTCCACAATAAAAGTTTTTGTGAAGACTGGGGTAGCTAAGACCAATGATTGGCACATTTCCTCTTTAATATGTTCAAAGGTCATCATTTCTTCTGGAGTCCAATAAAATGCATATTTCTTCAGTAATGTTGTTAAAAGTGTTGCTATTCTCCCATAATTCTTAACAAACTGCGATATTACCTTGTCAACCCGAGAAATCCTCACACATGCTTTATGGATGTGGGAATATTCCATTCCTTAATGGCTTTAACTTTTCTGGGGTTTACCTTAACACCGTCATGAGATACAATATGACCTAGATATTCCACCTCTTGTACTCCAAAGAAACATTTGGAGGTTTTGCATATAATTTTTTCTCCTCCAATAGTTTGAGCACCCTATTGACATTTTGAACATTATTCTTCCAAGCCTTACTGTAGATTAGTATATCATCAAAAATTACTAAAACAAATTTTCTAAGGAAGGGTTTGAAAATGGAATTCATCAAGCCTTGAAATGTAGCAGGTGCATTGGTAAGGCCAAAAGGCATGACCAAAAATCCATAATGACCCTCATGAATTCTAAATGTTTTTTTCGGAATGTCTTTAGTCTTCATTCTGATTTGATGATATCATGAATAAAGATCTAACTTGGTGAAGTAAATTTCTCCATGTAATTCGTCCAATAATTCAACAATGACAAGAATGGAAATTTTATCTTTAATAGTGAGCTTATTGAGTTCTCTATAATCCCAACACATGCACCATGATCCATATTTATTGTGCACCAATACCACTAGAACATAGAAATAATTTTGACTAGGTTAAATTATGCCAACCTCTAGCATTTATGCAACCATACATTCAATTTCACTCTTTGGGCATAGGGATATCTGTAAGGCTTGATGTTTGGAGAACCACTTTGTGGAATCAAATGAATAGCATGATCATGATCACGAATAGGTGAGAGGATTTTGGGAATCTCAAATACCTTGGAATGATTGTCCAAGACGTTTTGGAGATCTCGAGAAATAAATTATTTTGATATGGAAACCTCTAGTGAACATAATTGTGTAATTACGCCTCATTGTTCTTTCTTTAGAGATTTTTCATGCCATTAGAGCTTATTATCTTTCCCAATTTCCCTATGATGCCCCTTAATTCAACTTTCTTTCCTTCCCAAAAAAAATTCAAGAAAAGTTCTTGAAAATTAAAATCTATCATACCCAAAGATTGTAGCCATTAGACTCCTAGTTCAACGTCAACACCACCCACTGGAATAGAAAGCATAGGAATATTTAATACATATTCTCCCATGGAAAGCTTGGTATTATGGCACTTTCTAGAGCAATTTATGGTTCCTCCATTTGCAACCATCACTTGACACTTGGGTATTGCTCGAATCAATCAACACTATTAGATTTTTCTTCTTGATATGTCATTCTATCTTGAGAATTTGAGTAGTAAGTCTTCCCAATGCATTACAAGATATGGTCAGATTCATTTCTTCTTTCTCTAGGGTTTGTTCTTGGTGTTATCATCTTCTTTTGACTTTTCTTGTTCCTTTTCTTTCTCCTCTTCACAATCTATGTTAACTACTTTCTTCTCAACACACTTATGACCTTTAGTGTATTTTCTATCACAACTGTAACAAATCCATTTTTCTCTTTTTTCTTCCAATTATTATAGTGTCAATCTTGTAGGTTGTGGAAGGCTAAGGGCAGCAGCACTTCAATCTTTATAGTTGTGAGTGGTAAGCTTCCTTGTTGCCATAATTTTGCTTTCAATTTTTCTTCCCAACCTGAATGCTTTCTCTAATAAATAAAGTTCCCAAAGGAAAACCTCATGTTGAATGTTATCCTTTAAAGTCCCTATGAACACATCAATCCTATGCTCTTCTAGAATGTAGTTTACCCTTATATTCAATTTTTGTAAGTTCACAATGTGCTCCACCATTGAACCCTTTTCTTTTAGATTGATCAAATTGGCTAAAGAAGGTGTTGCTATTTGCATCCTCATAATCTGCTATCACTTCCTTCATAAAAATTGACCACGTGACAATTTGTTTACGAGAGCAAAGCCATCGATACCATACAAATTGATTGGGTTCCAAATATAAAGTTGCAATCCCTACCTTTTGTGTGTTTTGTACATTATGGAGATCGACATATAGCTCCATCTGTAGTATCCATGTTAAAGGATCCTTGACATCAAACTTTCTCATATCGATATTTGGAACATGGTGGGTCTTCCATCCAACGTTAGAGTGAGTCTATGAAATCATGATTAACATTTATTTTGCTCTCATCATGAGTTTCATTTACTACCCTTTCACCATTAGTAAGAATTTCTTGTAGCAACTTTGTCAAATCTATCTTCAAATATTCCATGTGGCCTTTAATTTTTGCTTCTATACCATCCATCTTAGTTTCCATTCCATTCTTTAAACTATCCATCTTAGCTTCAGTTACTTTTTGTGAGAGCGAAATTTGTTGCACTTGGTCTTGTAATTTTGATATATCGTGTTGCATTTCTTCCTCTTCTTCATGTGTCATAGTAGAGATTTCGGGTTTCTTACTAGGTGTTTCCATTTTCTTTCTTATAATCATCAATTAATGATAATTATGCTTCACAATTCCCTTTGAATAACTTCAAACTACTTTCTCAAACAAAACTTATGCAAATTTAAAAATAAACTACACATTTTTTCGCTTTTTAGGAACTTGATATTGAATCGATGTATCTCTGAATTTTGGATTTCCAAGGTCTGAAATTTCTTCCTGTGGTAGTCCTCTGAGTCCTCTTTCCAACCCCACAAGCATGATCGAGATTAGATTCTCCAAGAAATAGTTATGCGAAATCTCCCAATATGACCTGATTATATACTAGTTCAGTAGGGCGAACTTGTACGAAGTGCCACATGTCACTATTTTGACCTTAGGCCTTGAAAACGATACAAAACAACCTAAGGTCTGTCCTATTTCTGTCACTTTTTACAAAATTTCAATATGATGCACAAAGATAAAGTTACGGCGATTTTCCCAAGGTCACCTGTTTGAGACGGAATTTGGGAGCCTGCAAAAACCCTAAATTCCTTGGATCATATCTCTGAAAATATAAAGAGGGAAAATTTGAAATTTGGTCACGAGGTTCATCAAGATTTCGGATCAAATGGGTTTTAACTTTGGCTTTTGAAGCTTCGTAAACAAAAAATTATAGTGAAGATTCCACGATGACCTGTGTGAAGCAGCGAAACCCTAGAATCCAAAGCTCTGATTGTTATGAAACCAGCTCAAGAAAAAGATAGAAAAGATAGATCAATACCTTAAAATTCAGCCTCTTCGAGGGGGCAACCTCCTTTACATTACATAAATGAACAATTCTTGGATGATACAAATGACAAAACCTCTCTTCTATATATAGGAGTCTAAGGAGTCACAATATAACCCAGCCGACCTAACAATAATAATATAAAGCCACAAAAATAA
>APFE030342964.1:148898-172734 GCA_000404065.3 Pinus taeda
AAAACTCCTTTACATTACATAAATGAACAATTCTTGGATGATACAAATGACAAAACCTCCTTTCTATATATAGGAGTCTAAGGAGTTACAATATAACCCAGTCGACCTAACAATAATAATATAAAGCCACAAAAATAACAATAGAGGGATTCTATGGGCCACAGTAATAACAATATGGGGATAATAGGGGCACAACAATATTAATAAGGGGTACAATTACAATAGTAATCGGGTAATCACTAGTATTATAAGACCCAACACTGATACCAAATGTTATGCAACTAACTCACAAAATAGAAGAAGAGATATATCAACGACTTCAAAACTACCCTCTTTGAGGGGGAAACCTTCGTTACATTACACAAATTAACAATGCTTGGATGATACAAATGAAAAAACTTCCTTTCTATATATAGGAGTCTGAAGGGTCGCAATATAGTCAGGATCGACATAACAATAATAATGTAAGGGCACGAAAATAAAATAGTGGGCTTCTATGGGGCACAATAATAACAATATGGGGACAACATGGGCACAACAATAACAATAAGGGGCTACAACGACAATAATAATGTGGGAATACACTAGTATTATAGGGACCTAACACTTCTCCCCCACCAAACATCCTTATGAAAATGCCACCAAGTAAGGCATACCAATTTGCAATATTGAGTAGTGTCTCCATCACTTCTCGGGCATGCAAGGTGGATCGTGTTCAAAGATCAACTTGTAAACCATGATGATGAAGTGGTTAGATAGCCTTGCCATGACTCCTTAATAGTTGCACTTGGAAAGCCACTTGCGATAAATATTCACAGCATTCTCTAATGGTTTCCATGGCCAACCCATGCCAGGACACTGATGATGGGCACAGATTGCATCGAGTAGGTACGCGACCATATAGAATCTCGCTTGCTCATCCTTGGGCGGATTCCGAGCATTAGTCACATGCACTTTCAGCTGAAGAGCCAATAGATCTAACCAATTGAATGGCCTTCCGTCATTTGCCAATTGGTTCAACACAACCACTCAGCTCTGCGGAAAGGTCTTCGTTCTCTCTTGATCGTGCAATCGACATGCAAATAAGACCAAGAGTTGATAGGCCTTTCTGAGCAACCTATTCTTGTAAACATGACTTGGTGTCGCTCTAAACTTTGACAACTCTTTCACCCAACGCTTTATGATGTCTCTAGTATTCACATTGTTGAGGGGAGCATAGAAAAGTGGATCCATGCGATTCACTAGCTGTGGAAAGTGATACATTTGATGATAGTTTTTTGTCCTAAAGGTAGCAAGTTGTATTCCACTGGCACTTCTCAATGTCATCGTCTCGGGATCTGTATGTGAGACAATCCAGTGAATGATGTCCACACATGGGAAGTCGAGGTACCTACATGAAACCTTATGAAAGCGTGACCGGTGGATGTTTACATAGACATGTCGATCTTCCAGATCTTCCTTGAAGTTTCGTGCAAAGATTTCCTTGATTTCCTGTCATGTTATCTTCATGCCCTTCTTTATGAACAGTTGTGTGTCTGCATAGACTGGCAAGTTCACTGACACCTATTCAAATGCTTCTTCAGTGCTACTCTTGACAGTGTCCTTTGATGCAGATTTCTTGGAAGCCATGTTACCTGTACTGCTGGAGAGCTTCTCAACAACTGATGTACTTGGAGGTAGAGAGGAAACTCATGACATGCAAACATTAGCTTGAAATCGAAATCACTTCGAGAACAGATCAAACAACAAACTGGGAAACTGTTGGGAAGGATTGTGCAATCCTGGCTCTCAGAGGTGACTGATTGTCAACTAGATCTATGCATTGTGCAATCCCAGCTCCCAGTGGGGAGGTGATGATGACTCGAACTACGCAATGCGCAGTTCAGTCTGGCTTGATGCTGGTTGGGACTGCGCATTGCGCAATCCCAGTGGGCAAAGGCTCTACTACTAGCTCCTAGAACTGTTTTGTGCGCAATTGAATCTAGGCCTTGGCAACCTCTGCAAAATTCCTAAAGCCAAAGCAAAGTCTTGAGATCCAGAAATGTGCAGTGCATGTCAGGGAGGAGCAAGATCCGGGCCAAAGAAGCCCATATCTGCCCAAGGGAAATATGAAAACGAACAGATCTGAAAGTGTAAGTGATGTTTGGTGAAGATATGAGTGAATGATTTTACATGCAAACAAAACGAGTGTAGGAATCAATCAAAACGAAGAAAAATGAAGCTTGTGGAGAGAGTTGCCAGAATGGCAACTGTTAATGCAAACACTAGTAATGCATGCGACACTTAGGAAATGCAATGCAAAACTTAAAACAACACTTCTACAAGCTAAAAAAATCAAAACACCAGTGGTTCTTCAATAAAACGGGTAAAAAAACACTCTCACATGCCAAATAAACAAAAGCGACAAAAAAAGCAACAAAAGACTAGAAAAGCAAGATTTACCCAAAAAAATTGCGAGAACTATGCCGAAGGTTCCTACATCTCCTCAGGAATGCCAGAGCTCCAATGTCGAATGTGAAAATGAGCTCCCGCAGTGTCCATTAAATAAATTAGGTTGATTTAAGGTTTATGACGCGAAGGCCAAAAATCTAGTAAAAAGAAACACTTGGCAGCAGTTTCCAAAAATAACTCAAGTGTAACTTCAACTGCTGAAAATAGATCCCTATTTTCTCAGGATGCTTTTTCATTTTTTTCTTTTTTTCTTTTTCGGGGAAAATTTGCCATGCATGCTCAGAGAGATTGCACAATTTCGGGGAGAACTACAACTCACTGGCACATGCATTGGGCATCTGTTGAGGGAAAGCTTTTGCACAATTCCTGGGCTAAGTGGCTCAGGTTGCCTCTCATGCTAGTTTCCCAACTGAAGGCAAGCTGACATCTAAGTCTACGCAATTCTGGAGCTGAAGCTCACTGATGGCTGGAACTGTGCATTTCCTGAGAGCAAGGTTAGTCACCCTCTAGGATTGCGCAAATCACCAAGGTAGGCCTAGAACCAGATTGCAACCAAGTGAAGAGGTCAGCTTGTTGTTAGACCGCAAAGCAAGCAAACAAAATATATAAAGCAAAAGATAAAGCTCAATGAAAGCACAAGTACCTGGGTCAATGCGAAATAAGATGTTAGGTTTTTAGTAGGGAGGCTCCAAAACGAAGCGTAAGCAAAATGTTGGAGGGTGGTTGTAGCCGCTACAACATATAGATACAACAAAATCATGTAATAGAACATCATGAATACAATGGGTATCGTTCACCTTGGGGTGGAGATTTGTTCTTGGCCTTGTTTCTACTTGCACTCCCTTATTGTTTGCATCCAAGAGTGAATGTTGATGTGCTACAACCAAATGTTAGTTACCCACCATTTGACCTCCCAGCCTATACCTTGGGTACTCTTCCTCCCCACAGACCCCTGAGCTGCAATGGGGTTGTACAATAGAGGAATAATGCTAGTTAATGGAGGTGAGCACTCTTTGGCTCAAGAGTCCCCTCTTTAAAGACCTCTACCTCACCAAACTCACTATAGCTTGTAGTCACCCATGATAACATAATCTCAACCATCCAACAATAGAGTAAGCAAAAGTTCCCTCTCCCATAGTTTGCCTCACGATAACCTCTATTATGCACTCTAAGTTTTCATTTCTAACTAGTAATCTATTTAGCCCTAGATAGGACAAGGGCGTGCATTATTTTTATCTTTGCATTAGATAACTCCATGAAAAGAACACCTAATTCCTTAATAGCTAATGGATGTGCATTGTTAGCATTGTAAATAAATTCCCTAATTGTTTGTATCTCCATTTTCATCTTTTTGCCTCAATTTCTCTTATGAGTTAGCAGTTTGAACTCTTTGCTTCAAAAGTTGAATGTGAATGAGTCATATTAATACCCTGCTCTATCATCTTGTGGATTATTTAATTTTTCAATGAACTATGGTGCTCATTTGATTGCTTGAGTCTCTAACTCAATCACAACCCCTTCATCCTACATCTCCTTATTACTACCACTCATATTTAGTGAACCATGGGGACATTTAAGACATTTAAAAGAGAATACTTGATCCTCTTGATCCTCTTGATATAATCCCCCCTTGGGATAATGGAGATAGATTCTTTGCGAAGAATTTCATCCAACGGTTCAATTTACCACATACTCACTAGTTTAAAATCATCTATCCACTTATTCCCCATAAAGTCTCTTTTTTTTATAGATCAACCTTTGATTGGCAAATGGGCATGTTCATTATACTCTCAAAGGTTGTATGTTAGTTAAATAATGAACCAAGATCCTAGTTGTTTCAAAGCTTGGTACCTTTTTGCTCCTCTATGTGGAATTCTTAGCTCTCATATAATTCCCCTTACTCATTATGTTGGTAACATAGTTTACAAATCAAGCCTTGACACATGAATTTTCATCCATGTGCTAGGGGTAAAAAACTACAATCATATCCATGTGTCTCTAGCGCAAAAGAAAGATGGTCATCAAGGGCCAATTACTATTGATACTCCTCAATCACAAGAGGAAATTGAAGCCAAAGCTCCTTACTCTTCTTAGGAGTCCTAGTCACCCCATGTAGGGTTGTTTGGTGAGCTATTTCCCAATAAATAATCTAATGAATGCATAGTTTAATAATGTGTTGAGTTAAAGATATCCCATAAAACTTGATGTGAAAACATCCTTCTTACATATACCAATCATCAATCAACGTATTTCCTTCGATTGACTTAGTAGTGAAAAATAAGGACACATTAGATGTTTTTTGTGCAATGCATCCAATACGTAAGTAAAGAGCTTAGAATAATCCTACAAATACCTACTCTTCCACAAGCTGTAGTGGTATACATGCATCAAGGCAAATGTAGGTATCCACAACATTTTGAAGCCTAAGAAATACATACATGCACATATGCATTTTGTGGCGTAAATTAATATGAAAAAATATGATACCCTTCATTCAAGTACATTATCCTTCTATAAAGTGTGAAAGACACCACTAGAAATTAGGTCCACCTAGTTAAGCACAATACCATGCTCTAAGCTCTCATACATTATTGGTACCCAACTCACCCACGTGTTGAGTATATAACAATCCATACAATGAATTTAGAAGCACAAACAAAGTTTGTAACCTCTTTTGCAAGTTCTTAACTAGATAGACTTCAAAAGTTCTTTTGAAATGCTTGGAAAGTCTTCCATTCGCTAACAATCTTATGAACATTTTCTTTCTGAAATCTTTATACACACTTTGCTCACACAAATTATGGGTGTGAATTCATAGATCTTGTAGATCTTCATGGAATTGAAATCACCAATTATATCACGTCCATGAGATCTTAAAGCATGAAATATTTCATTAGCATTCTGGATCAGACACAAAATAACATCACCACAAGGAAACAACTTCTCTTATGTTTATGGATATGATACACGTTGACCATATAATTATTTTTTATCTCTTTCACTTATGGTGGGGGAACAATTCCATATCTATGGTGTAACACTGAACACTGGTATAACATGGAAAATTCCTTTTATCAAACCTTCATTTAATGAATTAATTAAACCTTGTAAGTATTGTCTTATTATCTCCAAATATAATTTGGTAGTTGAACCCTAGTAAAATAAATATATAATGAGTGATCCAACAACAGTTTTAATACAATAATTTTGTAGTCTCACACATAAGGTTACTTTATTAAAATCTATAATATAACTCTAGAAACAAAGGATCTATCATCGAGCAAAAATGGGACAAATATGAAGCCTTATATGAAGATATAAAACTACATACAAAAAATAAATGGATTCCAAATATGAATGCTAAAGATCAAAATTAACTCCTCAACAAAGGTAAATGCCAAAGTTCAAACGGTGACAATTTTTTGTGGCTTTTACATATGGAACTATCAAGTTCCTCTTTCTTGGATGAACCATGAATGAAAACCATATTACTCCTTGAGGAATCAAACCATGTGCTTGTCTCGAATGCACATTAGAGATGGCCACCGCGTCAAGCTAGTTTTAATGATAGATAAAATGCTTGAACACCAAAGTTCAATGCACAATTCTCCTAAATATGATATCAATCTGCATTGAAGAATGAAGCTTTCATTCACTTGTCTTAAAGCATCTAAACCATGCAACAACGTATCAATGTGAATTTTAATAAGAGGAAAAATGCCTAAAGAGGAAGAGACCATTGCACAAGTGTGGCGAATGAATTAATCTACCTCTGAGTGAAATGTCCCTAGGAAACTCAAAACCTACAATGGAATAACCCTAAGAATAATGAAACACTCACTGACTACCAAGACATGGGACAAAAAAAATTGATGGATTAAGGCAACTAGACACAATTAAATCATTGAGTTGGATGGTTTACTTGTCTCTAGGGTAAGTGACTTAAATCGTTAAGACAAACACGCAGCTTGCCTTGGAGGTGAGTAGTGTGTATCATATGGAAAATTCACTAACTTGAGAGGCACATCGTGCCTTGGAGCTATTGGGCATCTTGTACAAAATATTTAATACTGAAAACCATGATGATTGGTTCCCACAAAAGGAATTGCTAGGGATGATACGTAGAATGCCCAAATCATTAGGCTTAAGAGTGTGTTTTCCATCGAGGCAAGCACTTTGTTTCATATGTGCATTTTATTAAACACGGGAAATCTACCTTGGAGGTGAGTAATATGTCTCACATGAGTTGTTTGTCAATGATATAAAAACCAATATCAAGTGTCAACATGCCAAGACATTGAAGGAAAAAAATGTTGACCAATTCTCCCAACCATACAATCGCTAGGATTGAGGTGATTTGCTGCTAATCAATGAGTTAATGATGCACTTTGCAATCCTAAGTGAGTGAAAACATTGAGAAAGAAGTGGTGGTCATAATCAACATGCTCCAAGCAAACTTGGTCACCAAGAAATCCAATTGAAATATTAATTAACAAAAAAAATTCCTACAATTAAAAATGTTCCGCTTTTTTTTAACTCCCATACACAACCTCAGTTGTCTCATGTTAAGCAAGGTTTAAAGGACACCAAGGCCTTTCTAATGTCAAGTTAGAAAGATCTTTCACCACTCCTTTAATACCTTTCGTTAAACATATTGTAAAAAATAGTTCATTAATGAGAATTTTTTAAGAACGTTTTCTTCTAGGGCTCTTCATTGATTTCTACTAGTTCCATTGAGATAAATGACCCCAAAATCCTCAACCTAGCTTCTTCTAGAGTTCCAATATTTCATTTGGTCAAACATGAAATTACACATAAAGGGATAGTTTGGTCGTCAAACAAAGTGTTGCTTCAATAATGTCAGTGATCATACTTTGGAATGACATCATCGTCATATATTCTTTGATTTGCATTAGTAATCATGCTCCAACTCATTACAGAATGGTTGATTAACCTATGCTCAATATACATCCCAACACTTGATGGTGCATATGTAAATGCTATTTAAATTTGGACCAAAATGCTTCATAGCTCAAAAGAGCAAGCATTTGTGAAAAATGGGGGCTAGAAGCAATCATGATTAAATATGCAACTATGGAATGAATATTTTACCAATATATTCTCAAATTTACCCTTTCAATGACCGTCCTCATTATGATTGTAACCACAAATCTTAAGGTCTAAGCGGCAAACGATCTTAAGAAATTTATGGATTTCAATGTACCATCCCACCATAAACCATGTGAGACAAGCACATGAGCCTTGACTACTATCAACCCAAGCTTCAATTCAAAATAAGATCAAATTCATCCTCACAAGCAATAAATGAAATCCATGCCATAGGGTCAATGAGAGAAGATTTTTGAAAGCGTTGCATTTATCAATGCACAAATAACCCAAATTATCAAAACCAGGCTTATCATCCAACTAAACCCCAAAGAAAAGTTTGAACAATTGCCAAGACAGAGATCAATGCACAAACATAAAATCAATGATTAACAAAAAAATTCATAAGTTTTAACAAGAATGCCCTTATAGTGAGATTTGCTAGGCATTGTTTACCCTCTATGCTTTGAATGTGAGTAGAGAGACAACATCCATGCATCTAATGCAAAATTAAGTAGATACACTTGAACAAAAGCTGAGCACAATAGTTAGTGCCCAATGCACCGAGAACACCGTAATGAACTATCTACACAAATCAAAATGGTCAAATATTTGACATAAACAAATAGGCAATTAGAGTCATTCATGGGAGCACTTCAGGACCATAATGATCCATCAATGAATCATTTAGCGAAGGCACTTATCATTCATGTGTACTCCAAGTCATAAAGTCAAACAGTGAAACCATTTAAAGAACTTGAAATCACCCCAAAGTCTATCACGTCAAAAGCTTAAATTACAAAGAAAATCAAAATGTGTTTGATGAGGTTTAAAGAACCTGAAATCACCCCAAAGTTTAGCATGTCAAAAGCTTAAATTACAAAGAAAATCAAATTGTGTTTGGTGAGGCTTATACTGTTTTATCATTGGGAGGGTCCAAGGCCTGGGGTTAGTTGATGACCTCAACAGGGTCTAATTTGGGATGCACTACAACACAGAACCTAGTAGATCCAGGGTTATGTGTTCTTTGTAAGAACAATGAAGAATCTATATACCATTAAAAAATTAAATAAATAAATTACTAGAGGAAAGAGGACTTGGAATAGGCCCTCATAGTAGAACAAAAGGGTGGTTTGTAGACTAGGAAATAATGTTGAGACTCTAAAGCTTTTAGAGAATCACAGCTAGTTATTCACTAGGTCAAGGGGATTTTAAGGCTTAAAAACCTTACTCTACAAGTCCCCTGAATCAAAATTCAGCACTAGCAAATTGCACCATGTCTTTCACGACAGGTTGGAGAAGAGGAACAAGCAATTGGGCTGAAGTATGCTCAATGGTAGCTCTTCTCCAAATGGCGCTAGGAAAGAATGTTGGCACTAGGAAAGAATGTCTCAAAGACACTGAGAGTTTCCATTCTGCTTTAGAAACTCACAATTATTCACTAGGTCAAGGGGATTTTAAGGCTTTAAAAGCTTACTCTACAAGTCTCCTGGATTGAAATTCAGTGCTGGTGAAAGGTTTAGGACGATCTACTTTACTCATATATACACAGAACTAAACACATGCAATGTGTTGCCAGAGAAAGCTTTTGGACAAGAAGAATATGGCCTGGAGATCACGGAACAGAAGGTGTTGCTAGTACTTCCTCAAAGCACAAAGTGGTCCTATTAGCCTATGAATGTCATGCAGTTGGCTGATTAGAATGGATCTATCACCAGGCACTTTCATTTGTACTCTAGGTGCATTTTTGGGTATAGTCTAAAAGACAATGTGTGTTTTTAGTTTGCTTTATGACGTAAAAAATGTGACTTCTGATACTCACTGAAATAGTTTGCTTTGGGCTTGAAACAACTCTATGCTTTGTGCTGTTAGAAGATCCTTTTTGTTCCGTTTTGTCAAAGCACCCCTGAATCTAACATTAGCTTTCCTTCTTGAATTACAAAAGTTACAATTTTTTCTCTTAGAAGAAAATATATTCTAAAAAAATCATATTCAAGACCCATTATGCCTAAAAAGTTCATTATCAAAGATAGGTTTGGAACCAAAGAAAAATTGTCAAGCAAGCCTTGCTGTCTCAACCATATTTTTGCATGCAATCATTCTTTGAATAAAATGCAGCACTCAACCTCATCAAAAAAATTTGCAACCAAAAAGGGCTATATAGGACATTGAAAAGAATTTTCATAGAAAACATGAGCAAAGTCCCTTCATGTTATATGAAATAATGCCTAGCATTATCTATGAGCACATTTATCAACCATCTTCCTCAATTATATGCCAGAATGTTTATCAATATAATAACAAGGTCCAAGACATAAGAATAGGCATTGTATATTTTCAAAACTCCAGCCTATTTGGCATAACTACAACTCTCATAATTGGACTACAACTCTTATCAGCAGCAACACCATTTACTACATCCGTGTCTAAATGAGGTTTCTCTTCACATTGTAAGTATCCGGAGAGTAAACAATGGAAGGCAACTACTTTCACACTAACTGCCAAGTGACGTTCCCAAGGTCAATAGCATTGAAAATGACATTTTACGTTTAGTTTACCAAGTTTAGCATTGACATTAAACCATAGAAAGAATGAGACATCAATAGATGAATGTGGTTATTTAAAGCCGCTGAGATCTTGACATTGAAATTGAAAAACTCTTGTTATTGACAGCTCAAATAAATTCTGAAATATGAAAATAATCAGAGGTGGAAATATTAACTTTACACCATATTTCTTCAGTTGATGTCAAAAAGAAAGCATGTTACATACAGTTTTAAAATAACCAAAATAAAATAAAATAAAAAAGATAATTAAGTTTTCCAAACAGAAAAAATTCTGGTCTAACTAACCAAAACTGAGGGCAAACAAAACGATGTCTTATAGTAAAGTTTCCATTTGAGAAGCACAATTTCTTATGTTGGGTAAAACTTTAAGCTGAAGGGGATGTTAGGCCAACTTTCTCTCCTTAAGGTAGCCCATAACAACATGCTTTCTAAGGCAGCATATCTGGGCTTCATCCATACATGCACAGCTAACCATGCCAATTCACATGGCAAACAAACTAGTAAATATTATTTTCAGCAAATACTTGACAAAGAGGAGGATTTATCATTAAACAGTTCACAGTAAAAGAAAAAGGAATAATTATACTAAACTTTGATAGCACAAAACATCCCAATGTTCAAATTTTTATGTTAAATGACGGTTAAAACTGAATAACAAGGAATCACTGAACGTAATGTAAGGAATACAAACATGAAGCAGGCCAGTTATAACTCGAGTGAGAGGACATGCATACAGAGTTGCACATTTTAAAATTAAAAAGCAAATACTATGTGCACTATCACATCCATGTGTAATGTTTTCAACTATTGACTGCTTATAATCTCACAATTTAGTTATTATATGTTTCACTGGTTTATTAATCATCTGGGCAATTACATAGCCCAAAGATTTAAAATAAAGTGGGGAAATTTTTTGTTCCATGTTACTTCAGCAATATATAGCCTTTGAACATTCCATGCTCTTTCTATAATGTCTCAATTATAATTCGAGTTGTGCTCAATGACGTCGACAAATCACCTTTTCCGTTCCTTGCGCCATTTATAAACTGGTCGTGCTGTTTGGTGAACAATTTCATCATCACGGAGTTTCCTTTTTCTACCCTTCTTCTACAAGAGGATAAAAAAAAGGAAAAAAAATGAAAATTTATATATATGTTGTATCAGATACGCATAGATTAATGAAAACCTAAAAAAATTCAGCAAACAAATTTTCACAAATCTCAACCTGTAAATTGAAAATTTTATAAAGTTACTCCAAAACAAACTCTCACAAGTTAAAACATGCAAACAGGTAGATTGCAGAGTTCCCAAATATGCATACCATCAACTCCTTATGCAAACTCATGTCCATAGCTAAGTTTTGCATCTCATCTGCTCTTTTCTTTCTTTCCTCTAGCTCCTTGTATGCTGCAGCGACTTTCCTATAAATGATGCAGTCAGTTACCAAGCAAGTTTTTTTACCAAGGCTAAAACACTGAGAATATCTGAAAGGTTATATCAACAGCTACGTAGAAGAACAGCTTAAGAGGTTCATTATCAGACCAAAATAACAAACAAGAATTTAGTAAAAGAACTGAGAAATAAAGCAAACCTACAGTAACAATCTGCAAATTATTAGGGCAAAATTTTACAAGATAGAATTAACATTTATGTAAAGATGCAACAGTGAAATAAAGTATCTTACTAACAAATGTAATTTATAATAGTCCGCAACCTTGCTACCAGGAACAGAACCTGAGGGGGGCATCCAGGTGGTGTTTCTGGGAAAAACCCTTCCAAAATGGTAGCTGCACCAGAAATGTTGTTTTTGGCATCTGTTTATAGTTTTTTGATGGAAAGCCCATTTCTCACAGGTTTCTGACCAGCAAGAAACAGCCCGCAGTAAAAGACCAAAACCACTAAAACAATAAGACAAGAAAAACAACTTTATAAAAAATGTTAAACACAACTTGCAACTTGAAAACTTCAGTCCTGATTCGACACAAAACATAATGTTTTAAGGCTCAATGGGTTTTTACTCAACATTGATAATGAAATCTTTTACTCAACATGGACATTGAAATATTTTATTTACGACTCATATTCTCCACATTAAAATGTTTTTTTGTTATTAATAAATTTTTAAATTCTCCTGCTCTCTCTCTAGCTAAACACATGTATATGATATTGAAATATTTAACTTACCATGGATATTCAAATATTTTATTTAAGGCCCATTTTAAAATAATTTTAAACAATAAAACAATTACACATCTTCCTCAGCCCATAGGTTGGTCACCCCTCCTTGCTTGAGACAATGTTCCATCTCACCTCTCACCTACATTATCTTTAGATCTTAGCTGATACAGCAAAGGGATAGGACCAATACCCATACTTGGCCTACTACTCATCAAAGTTACATCACCTAGTTTTCCAGTTCAATATCAGTGCTAGTGTGCAGGGGTCTCAGATCTCCTAGCCTCTATTGATATTACGATGTATCAGCTCCCTCCATTTAGATATTCTCTTAATGCACTCATCCATCTAACACCCAAATAGGGGATGAACAACATCGTCTAAGAGGATATCCACAGGGACTTTATACAAGTCACTTGGATAAACCCTCAAGGTCGGTTACATCCAAAGATGGCCTTCTATGCTGAGCATTCCATGGTTATGAGGGACGAAATCATTCTTCAAACCTGTTATGCACTTCACCATTGGATGCATGCTTTTTGGATCCCCATGGCCAATCCAACGTTGGCTCATATAGATTGCAGATTAGACTAACCATCAAATTGAACTATACCATTTCTGATAGGTTAGGATTCAGGAGCATTTCATCCTTCGTTGCACAGTTTACTATGAGATCTAAGGCTGGTTCCACTATCTCTTCAGAGAGCTACACACACTTGGCAGCTTCTTTAGGTAACCTGAGCAGAGATATCTCACTATATAGTATATACATACAAGAGAACCTCCTGTTGATTTTTCAAGTGCAATAGATACAAGCACAAATTTCTGAGATACTAATAATTATTTCTAATGATGTAGATATTCTTTTAGCACTTCCAGTTTATCATTAAGCAATTACACTTAAGAAATTCAACCATAAATGCACAAGGACAGTAGAGATCTCAATTCACAAAGTGTTAAATTTGGCAACTAGAGCCAAACTCCATGTGGGTCTTCTTATTTATGGCAGCTGATATTTTTCTTGGATTCCTGTCATCAAGAGGTGTAAGATTGATCTAAAGATTATCTGATTCTGACATGTATTCAGGGAGATATGAATTTATTTGTGTTATGGGACAATTCGTCAAGGTCGGCCAGCAACCAAATTACACCCACCTATCCTTAAAGTTTTACTATAAAAAGAGGTGGCTTGCAAGTCATTAGTCACTCATCTCATGTGATCTTTTCCTCTCCACTCGTTTGGGTTTTGGTGGAAGGAAAAGTCACTAAGAGTATACGCTGCCCTAATGGATGCCCTAGACCCTAACGCAGTCTATGGAGGAACCTTAACACAGTCTATGGAAGAAGCCTAAGTGCCATATATTACAGTCTAGAAGAAGCCCTAGACGTGGAGGAGAAAGGGTCCTCTTGAAGATCCTAAAGCAGCCCTAATAGCAGTCATGATGGAGAACCTTTAACGTTGTTCTAAAGACTTTAATGTAGCCATGGAAACACAGCAAGGAGTGGGTAAAAACGCAGGTCTATAACAGACCCTAAGACGCTATCCTTATATGCCCTAACGCTGTCCCTAACACAGTCATGGAAGGAGGTTTAACGCAGGCCCTAACTGCTGGCCTTATTCCACTCATACGCTAGAAAGAAAGAGGCCTCTTCCTCAGACAAGTAAAGGTTCAATGCAGCAAGAGGAGGACCCCTTCACGCTATCCTAAAAGAGACCTCTATACGCAGGAAGGAGAAGCCCTATAATACGTGGTCATAATGGAGCAGGAAGAACAGTGAGGAGATCTGACCGCAAGCAAAGAAGGGAGATGTATTACGAAGCCCTCTAACAGAAACACAGGGCTAAAGTCAAGGCACAGTCATAAGCCCTAAACACTGTCATAGGAGATGGACTTAATGCAGTCATAAAGGAGGTTTTCACTGAGTTTGAACACTGTCCTAATCATTGTGTCATGAAGACCTGTTGAAAGAGTCTGCATCTATAGTCTAAATGCTCTGCTAGGCTGCAAGCTATAGCAAGCAGCTAAGGCTGCTATGCATTGATAATTGCAGCAGCATGTTGCAGTATGCATTGAGTGCATGATGGGTGCAGCATAGTGCAATGACGGGTACAGCATAGTGCAGCAAGTAGAGCATAATGATGATGATGCTGCAGCATGATGGATGCAGCAGGATAGGCATAGTAATGAAGTGCAGCACCGTGATGAATGGTTGGTGCAGCATAGTGCAGCATGGCAGTGGTGCAGCATAGTGATGATGGGTGCAGCATGGTGCAGCAGAGTGATGATGGGTGCAGCACAATGATGATGAACAGTGATGATGGGTGCAGCACAGTGATGATGGGTGCAACATGGTGCAGCACAATGATAGGTACAGCATGGTGATGGAATCACCTGAGTTCAGATCTGCTACCGCGTGTGTCATCTTTTTAGAGAAGATCTTTGCTCTTATTTTGTCAAGTCAAAATGTTGACTTCTGATGTATATGTACTATCTCTCTCTCTGCTGAACTATTGAAGAACATAAGAAGAATTGATCAAGGGTTTCCCCACACTGGAATTTGTCTGTGGTTGGCGCCACATCTTGTGTCCTCTTGTCTTGGCTTGTTTTCTGCAATTTATGTTTACGTTCTATCTGCATTTTACTATCATGCTAAATGTGATTGCCAATCTGGAATTGATATTGAGCTAATATGGAAAATTGAAGTAAATTTGCTCTAAGCATAGAACCTACCTAAAATTAACACAGAGAACACAAGATTTACCCTAGGAAAACCCACATGGGGGAAAACCCTAGCAACCTTTTCCTTTGATAGATTCTTCAATTCAACAAGAGATGCACCTAATACAACTAGTCAACTATGACCAACATTGAACAAAGCTATGGTCAAACCTTGTCAAATAGCCCTCTTGTCAAGTCAAACTTTTACCCTTCAACTTCGAGCCCCTCTAATCTGCCTAGGTCAAATTGCGGCCTCCCAAAACATGCCCAAAAACTTAAGCCCTACTGCACAAAAATTGTTGCCCAAAAGTTCAACCTACTACCCAGAAAGTCACACGTGCAATGTCAAGGAAAGAGAGAGAAATGTTAGACAAATTCATATCTAGCACCTAGGTATTCGCTTCTTTTAGGTAAATCGAACTCCCTTCTTTTAGGCCTTCTTTGGATGACCTGGCATCCATTCCTCTGTGCATTGGACAAAGCCAAATAACCAGACTTTTGTGCCAACTTCAACATGGTTGTACCTTCATAGAAGAGGTCCTCACTAGGACACATAAATTGTTGTCCTAAACACTTTAGGACAAGCCCTCAAACTAGCAACGAATCTCCTCAACACCAACCAACTTAACAACCCTTGCACAGACCTAAACTCCACAGCCTCCCTATCACACTTTAGTGACATTGATCAAACTTGCAGCCTAGCAAATTAGGTTTGTTATGCTAGATCTCAGCCTAAAAGGCCCTTCTTCACCTGCATTGTGACCTAAGGAAACTCGGGCCTCTTTTTTCCATGCATACAAGCCTTACAACCACCTTTCCTTGTTGAATAGGGGCTCAGCCCTTCTCCCACAGACCTGCGGCCCTTTATCCTCTACAAAGAAAAAAAACTCGACCCTTTCCTCCACTGAAACAATCCATCAATACATCAAAAATAACATCAATATAATAGCCAAACCATTAACCAAGTTTAAAATAAATGCCAAGCCAAGTCCCATAGCCCTCCTCCATATTTTCGGTCTCCTCCTCCCAACTACGCTAGATCAGATATCATCAAGAAAAATCGATGTGGCAAAAAGTGGAAGAGAGGTCTCCTTTATATAGATTTCAAAAGGGGATTGAATGGATGATGCCTTTTGGGGCCTAGCCAACTGTTTTAAAAAGGAGGCCCACTTGAATCAAAATACAAACTATGGTTACCACATTTCCAACACGTCCTCTTAGCCAAGGAGTTATTTTTCATTCTCTCTCAAGATCAATCTCCCTAACCAATCCATACCTCTTCTGGCCACAACATAAGGGAGAGATCATCAATCATATCATAAGGAAATATACATAGCATCCAACATATCCCACAAGCCACAACCCCATGGCATCTAGGTCAATGCCCTACTGACCAACGAGATCAATCAATGAGGTGAAATTAATCATATGCATAGGGTACATCTTCCCAACCATAAATAAGGTTTCCCGACCCACAACCGAAGGGAGGAATTCCTATCTCGATCCCCGACTATACATCCTCTCATTCCACGACCTAAGGCAGAGAACTTATCCTTCCTAACCAAACCATAGGTCTCCCATCCCACAACGTAAGGAAGGGAACGCAAGATGAATCTCCCTAGCCAAACCATAAGGCTCTCGATCAACACCTAAGGGAGAGATCATAGAATCAGCATCCCCAACCAAACTGGTTTCTCGATAAAAACCTAAGGGATCATTTCAAGCCTCAGAACCAAGCTCCCTGACCAAACTCAATGGCCTCCCGATCAACCAACCTAAGGGAGTGACAATCTTCCTAACCAATCCATAGGTCTCTCAGCCGCATCCTATGGAAGATTCATGATGCTATCAATCAATGCTCCCTCTCCAAAGGGATTCTCAGCCATTCCAGACTTCTCACTTAAACATTAGCAACCTGCTCAACATCAAAAAAGTAGTCATGGCAATTTATCAAACATTCCAGTAGACAACAACATCCAGTTATTCATTCAGCTTCAACTGGGGCTTCTCAAAGAAGTAAATGTCAACAACCATTTTCCAATCAAGTAAACAACAAGTGGCTTCACACAGAGCAAATATCAGCAACCTACTTATCAGCAAAAAAGTGTGCCATAGTCAAATCCAACAGATAATAAGTGGCTTCTCACAAAAGCATATATCAGCGACCTGCTCATTAGCAAACATGTATACCATGGTCGAATCCATCAAATAGATCAGCGGACAGCTTTTGAATCAAACTGCTTCACAAATCAGTTACATTTCAAGCTTCAATCGTGCCTACATGTTTTGAAAAATGTCACTAGGTTCGGTCTTCATAAATGTATTTGAGTCATTATGTAATGTACTTGTCAAAAGAATGAAAAAGAAATTTTTTATTATTATCACAATGACTTATTAAAGCATGAAATTCATGCTTGGGTCATCTTTTATTAGTCAAAGCCCACATTAAGGACTCCTAGGATTTATATTGAGTCATTAGAGTCATTGTACATTTTATGAGACCCTTCTTGGGCTTTTGAATCATGTAAAAAGATTTATTATTGGGTCAAATTAGATATTTGACACCTCCACACCAAGTTGGCCTCAAGGAGATCAACTCGGCCTCAAACAAGGCAATTCAAACTCACCTCAAGCCTATATATACAAGGAGATCAAATTCATTTGGAGCACACACCCACTCACTCATAAATTCGATATCAAAAACAAAGAGTTCAAAAAGTGCGAAGAAGGAAAAGGAGGCTAAAAGAAGTGCGAAGTCAAAGGTTCTTCTCTGCACTTACAGGTTCACTTAATGATGATAATGCATGGATCATTAACAGTGGAGAATCAAGGCATATGACAGGGAAAAGTAAACAACTTCAAACTCTATTAAAGGAACCATCTTCTCATGCAGTGGAATTGAGAGACAACAAAAGATATGTTGTTAGAGGTATGGGATCAACATATTTGAAGTTGGAGAATGGAGCTAAACTACATCTCAACAACATACTGTATGTTCCAAGTTTGAAAAAGAATTTGCTTTCAATTTCTTGCTTAGAAGATAAAGGGGATAGAGTTGATTTTGTTAATGGAAAGATCTTGGTTTGGGGAAAAGATTCAGGTATTGATAAAGCTAGGGTTATTGGAGTTCGTGAAGGAAGCTTATATAGAGTCATTACACCACCTCCTCAAGTCTTAGTTCATATGGTCATCTTCACTACAAGGTTATTCCCACTCTTAATCAACTAGTTCATGGTATCCATGATATCAAAAAAGATCGTGAAGGAGTTTGCAAGGGATGCTCTTTGGGTAAACATACAAGAAAACCATTTTCAAATAATGAAACAAGGTCTAAAGATATATTAGACCTCATTCATTCTGATGTGTGTGGGTCTATGTCTCACAAATCACTTGGAGCTCATCTTTACTATGTAATATTCATTGATGATCACTCTAGAAAGACATGGCTCTATCTTCTCAAGAAAAAAGACAAAGTATTTGAAAAATTCAAGGAGTTTAGATCTTAAGTGGAAACCCTAACTGAAAATACACGACTACCAAAAATTATAAAATGAGAGACATCAGGTTTCTTATCAGTGAAAACTTCTTCAAAGTTTTGGAGTCCAATGCTTGGTGTGGGCATCTATTTTGAACATACACGACAGTGTTGGCAACTTCACCCTGTAGGAACTTCAGAAGGCTTTGATCATGTAGCATGGCACAAGTGGCTTCTATAATGGAACAACTCTTCCTTTCAGCAACACCATTTTGCTCAAGAGTATATGTGGTAGTAGTCTCCCTCTTAATGCCAGCTTCTTTACAATAGTCATTGAATTCATTTAATTCATACTCGGTTCCATTATCGATCCTCAATATCTTGATCTTTTTCCTTGTTTGATTTTCGCTTGAAAGAACAAAACCATGTGAACACTTCATCCTTCTTGTTCAAGAAATAAATCCAAGTTTTGCGAGAGAAGTCATCCATAAAGATAATATAATATAAGTATCCTCCCAAAGATGTCACAAGCATTATACCAGATAGATCAGAATGAACCAATTGCAAAATGTGAGTAGTCTTGCTTTCACTTGAGGGGAACGGTCCCCTTGTATGTTTTCCTTGGGCACATCCTTGACAAATACCTTCATGTTCTAGTTTAAATTCGGGCATCACTGTTACCATCTTCCTCACATCAGGTAGAGCCTTATAATGAAGATGAGCAAACCTCCAACACCATAGTTCAGATTGAAGAGATGTGTCCCAAGACATAGCTTCCACTGGACTTCCTCCAACTTGATTGAAGTTGTCAACCCTGAATCCAAGAGTAAATGCGTCTTTGAAATTTATTTTCCAAACACGTACTTTTCCATCGATGAATGCAACCTTAAATCCTTTATCTTCCATTATTGAGAAATATACCAAGTTCTTCTTTAGATCGGGTACATATAGTACTTCTTGTCGATGAATGGTGTTAACTTGAGTCAATTGACGAGTAACATTCCCAACTCCTTTCACAGGATAGGTGGCGTTGTCCCCAAGAATGATTTCTAAATTTGTATCCTTTTCTATCATATTTGAGAGAGCTTCCTTTTACCCAGTGAAGTGCCTCTAGGCACCACTATCAATCAACCAATTTCCCAGGGTGTCCGGAGGAGAGGTAATAGAGAGGGCAGATAGAAGATAAAATTCTCTTTGCTTGTTATGTACAACATTATATTCATCATACCTGGAATTTCTTGATCTTTTGGGAGGTCGACCATTTCCATGTTGAGTAACGAGAGCATTCCTTTTTCCTTTGTTGTTTAACCTGCCATTCCTTTGATTGTTGTTTCCCCTGGAATTGTTGTGGTAGTCAGCATCTCGAGGTGTATCCCTTTCTATTAGGACACTCCCTTGCATAGTGTCCAAACCTGTTACAAATGAAGCATCTTCCCTTTCTTCCTTCTTTAAATCTCAGTCTTCCTTGTCATTGCTTCTTTGAATCTTGCATTGTTCTTTCTTTTAGCATGAGTGGAGAATGCATTAGGATCATTCCTATTTGAAGGCAAGTCTCTCTCCAACATCCTTGTTTCTTCTTGAGCACATCTTGTCAGCAATTCTTCAAAACCTGGAATCATATCATTGTTGATTATAGTAGTGTTGAATACATGCCATTCACGAGGGAGACCTCCAAGGGAAATGAGAGTAAGCTCCCTATCAACAATAAATTCTCCAACCAAAAGTAGATCATTCTTGATCTCGATAATCCTCAAGAAGTAGGATTGAATATCTTCAGCTCTTCCCTTCTTTGTATCCTTCAACTGGTTTTTGAGAAAGAGGACTTGGTTTGCATTACTAACCTTGAACATGCCAACCAACTTGTCATACATCTCTTTGGATGTGTTCAAATCAGAGATGTATGCAACCAAGTGCTTGCTAATGGAATCCCTAATGATCATCTTAGATTTGACTTCACTTTCTTGTACTTGGTTTGTGCAACAACAAAAGCATTTGAAGGAGGTTCAATGATCTTTCCCAACACATAGTCCATAGCCTCTTGCTCCTCCAAAGTCAAGTCAAGAGACATCTTCCATGCATGATAATCAGATCTATCATTGAGCTTGTCATATGATTTCTAAATTTGTATCCTTTTCTATCAGATTTGAGAGAGCTTCCTTTTACCCAGTGAAGTGCCTTCAGGCACCACTATCAATCAACCAATTTCCCAAGGTGTCCAGAGGAGAGGCAGTAGAGAGGGCAGATAGAAGATAAAATTCTCTTTGCTTGTTATCTACAACATTAGATTCATCATACCTGGAATTTCTTGATCTTTTGGGAGGTCGACCATTCCCATGTTGAGTAGCGGGAGCATTCCTTTTTCCTTTGTTGTTTAACCTGCCATTCCATTGAATGTTGTTGCCCCTAGAATTGTTGTGGTAGTCATCATCTCGAGGTGTGTCCATTTCTATTAGGACACTCCCTTCCATAGCATCCAAACCTATTACAAATAAAGCATCTTCCCTTCCTTCCTTCTTTAAATCTCGGTCTTCCTTGACATTGCTTCTTTGAATCTTGTATTGTTCTTTCTTTTAGTATGAGTGGAGAATATAGTAGGATCATTCCTATTTGAAGGCAAGTCTCTCTCCAACATCCTTGTTTCTTCTTGAGCACATCTTGTCAGCAATTCTTCAAAAACTGGAATCCTGCCATTGTTGATTACAGTAGTGTTGAATACATGTCATTCACGAGGGAGACCTCCAAGGGAAATGAGAGTAAGCTCCCTATCAGCAATAAATTCTCCAATCAAAAGTGGATCGTTCTTGATCTCGATAATCCTAATAAAGTAGGATTGAATATCTTCACCTCTTTCCTTCTTTATGTCCTTCAACTTGTTTTTGAGATAGAGGACTTGGGTTGCATTACTAACCTTGAACATGCCAACCAACCTGTCATACATCTCTTTGGATGTGTTCAAATCAGAGATGTATGCAACCAAGTGCTTGCTAATGGAATCCCTGATGATCTTCTTAAATTTGACTTCACCTTTCTTGTACTTGGTTTGTGCAACAACAAAAGCATTTGAAGGAGGTTCAGTGATCTTTCACAACACATAGTCCATAGCCTCTTGCTCCTCCAAAGTCAAGTCAAGAGACATCTTCCATGCATGATAATCAGATCTATCATTGAGCTTGTCATATGATTTCTAAATTTGTATCCTTTTCTATCAGATTTGAGAGAGCTTCCTTTTACCCAGTGAAGTGCCTTGAAGCACCACTATCAATCAACCAATTTCCCAAGGTGTCCAGAGGAGAGGTAGTAGAGAGGGCAGATAGAAGATAAAATTCTCTTTGCTTGTTATCTACAACATTAGATTCATCATACCTGGAATTTCTTGATCTTTTGGGAGGTCGACCATTCCCATGTTGAGTGCCGGGAGCATTCCTTTTTCCTTTGTTGTTTAACCTGCCTTTCCATTGAATGTTGTTGCCCCTAGAATTGTTGTGGTAGTCATCATCTCGAGGTGTGTCCCTTTCTATTAGGACACTCCCTTCCATAGCATCCAAACCTATTACAAATAAAGCATCTTCCCTTCCTTCCTTCTTTAAATCTCAATCTTCCTTGACATTGCTTCTTTGAATCTTGTATTGTTCTTTCTTTTAGCATGAGTGGAGAATGTAGTAGGATCATTCCTATTTGAAGGCAAGTCTCTCTCCAACATCCTTGTTTCTTCTTGAGCACATCTTGTCGACAATTCTTCAAAACCTGGAATCCTGTCATTGTTGATTATAGTAGTGTTGAATACATGTCATTCACGAGGGAGACCTCCAAGGGAAATGAGAGTAAGCTCCCTATCAGCAATAAATTCTCCAATCAAAAGTGGATCGTTCTTGATCTCGATAATCCTAATAAAGTAGGATCGAATATCTTCACCTCTTCCCTTCTTTGTGTCCTTCAACTTGTTTTTGAGAAAGAGGACTTGGGTTGCATTACTAACCTTGAACATGCCAACCAACCTATCATACATCTCTTTAGATGTGTTCAAATCAGAGATGTATGCAACCAAGTGCTTACTAATGGAATCCCTAATGATCTTCTTAGATTTGACTTCACCTTTCTTGTACTTGGTTTGTGCAACAACAAAAGCATTCGAAGGAGGTTCAGTGATCTTTCCCAACACATAGTCCATAGCCTCTTGCTCCTCCAAAGTCAAGTCAAGAGACATCTTCCATACATGATAATCAGATCTATCATTGAGCTTGTCATCAAATTTGAAGTCAGATACGAAGCCCATTGAATCTTGTCCTTGTCCAACAAATCTCAGTGGTTGCTCTTCTCACTCTTGCTTGGGCTTTGTCTTCACCTCAGCCCTGATTCCATGTTAATTTTAGATAACAATGGTATGTTCTATGCTTAAAAGCAATTTTACTTCAATTTTCTTATTAGCCCGATATCAATTTCCCGATTAGCAATCACATTAACATGATAGTAAAATGCAGATAGAACATAAACAATAACCAGAAGACAAGCCAAGACAAGAGGACACAATATTTGGCAGATACCAGGGAAAAACCCCAATGTGGGGCAAACCCTTTCATCAAATCTTCTTATTATTCTTCAAAATTTCAACGAAGAGAGAGAGAGTACAATATACAAAATTCAGTTGCCCAATCACAATCAAATCTGTCCAATCAAACTATAGTCATTAAGATGCCCTAAACAAAAAGTCAACGCTAGTGAAACAAGGCAAAATTACTCTTCCAAATCAGCTTGGTCAAACCCAGTCAATTTGGCCTCCAAGGACAGTCTGAATCAGCGCAAAACAATCCTGAAAATAGTAGTCAAACTCGATCAACACAAAGTCAAACTTGCGATCAACTTTCCTGTGGTCAACGTTGGTCAAACAACACAGAATGTCTTGATTTCTATACCCAAAAATATGGCCTACCCAAACAAAATTATCTCCAAGAAAAACATAGTCAAACCAAGCCAACTGTTGCCCGGTCAACGCTGAACAAACCCTCCTACAATTCAATCAACGCCCAAAACAGAAAATTACAGTCTTGTCCTTCACACGTGTGGAGAGACGGGCTGCCCAAAAATTCGTACGCCCAATCAAATAAGGAGGGAGAGAGATGTGTGAGTGAAGATGAGTGTCCAAATGAAGTAGATTCTCCTTCTATTTATATGCAACGTTGAGGATGAAAGACATGTTGATCCGGACTCAAACAGGAACGCAACAAATTACAGAGATAACCATATACACAAAGATGCAGCGGAAATAATACTTCATTTCATTAATGGAAAATATTGAAATATGCTTACAACCAGAAATGGAAATAAACCAGCTAGGGCGATGGTAG
>APFE030342964.1:180386-225098 GCA_000404065.3 Pinus taeda
AAAAAAAAAATATATATATATATATATATTAAAAATAAAACTCATCTGATGAGTAAACTAAGAATAATAGTTTAAGGTAAGGCAATCAACAATACTAAGATACGTCATTCAGCCGTGTTGACAATCAACAATGTATAAGACATATTTTACCTGAACCCATTAATCAACATTGATAAATTAATTAAATTTGTTTCAACTATTTAGTGGTTTTACATGCCAATTTTAGTTCGGAAAGGAAAACAATTCAATTATTATAGGAATTGGAAATACAGCCATGTAATCATCATCCACTTAAGTAATAACATCCTATGTTTCCAAGAAATAATGTGGGAAACGGAAGTGGAAGTAAACCTCACTTTTGTATACGCTTTGGCAATTGAGCAGGATTATTTGCCTTCTCTTTTGATGATAAGATTGCTTGTTCCAATTCTTTTGCCTCCTCCCTTGAATCCAAAAACAGCAAAAAAGAAAAATTAGATGTATCAAGCATATGATAAAGTCTAAAAAATACTAGACTCCAACATAAAATACTTGGATGGGTCACTTGTAAAAGCTTCCTCAACTATTAGAAAGATCAAGAAATTTTATCGACAAAAGATCCAAATAGCAATTACTAAAATAACACCTCAAGCAACAAAAGCAAAAGCAGTTTTTCTCTTCTTTATCTCCTTCATCATCTATTTCCTTGAGTTTCAACTGTCTAGTGTTTTCCTATAATTGTGTACATGAGCAAGGGAAAGGACAACCAATTACTAACATAACTTGCAATACAAGTAACAGATAATGCAGACATAAAATCAAGTAAAAAATAATACAGATACAAAATCTAAGTTTTGTCAATATTTTGGTTAAAAAAAACCCTTGAAGCCAAATTTTTAAATTGTAGAGAAAAATGTATATCTTAGCTCGTTGTGCCTTGTTATCCCTGTAAGAAGTGACTGGTGAACAAGAGCTAAAGAAAGGGACTTCAAAAAAATTTAGAAAATATAAGATGTGACAACTACAGGTTTGAACTTAGCCCATGTGGGGCAACTCAATTGGCGATCGCCAAGATAATGAAACATTATGAACCAAGAGATTTGAGCTTCAAATCCCCCCCAATTTTCCCATCTCTGCCGAAGGGGCATACATAGGCACTCAAAGGTTAAAGTGCTAGCAGCTGGATCGACCCCATGTCACACGAGTATGAACTGGCCCAGTTGCCAATTCATCTAGTCATTTAAAGGGGGAGAGAGAGAGAGAGGGAGAGAGAGGGGGTTACAGGTCTGAACTTGTAACATCCTCACTACAAGGAGAGTGACTTGTCCAATTTTACTACCATAACTTTGTCGATAACCTGTAGGAACTATATTTTTTTCTCGTGTAGCAATCTTTTTTTCCTTTGTAACTTTTGTACTTGGTGATTTAATATTACCTTCAACAATTTTGAATGGCCAAAAAAAAACTCTTTATTTAATACCCCTCCTTAATTCAAAATAGCCCTTTTAAAACCATGAATTCAATGTCGGGAACTTTTACTTAACTAACTTTAAAAGTACCTTCATATTTTTTTTATAATATACAAGTGAAAAGCTTAAGATTTGAAAAAAAAAAAGCTTTGATTTTTCTTTTCCAACATATACCATTTATGCATTTCTTATGTAGACTTGATCTAAAGTCATCCTTTAACGCTCATTTATCAAGGTTCAAAATATTGCCTTGGGAAGCATGTTAATCAACTCTTTACTCTTCTAATTAGAGAAATCACATGCCATTTGTTGTGACGCAAAACCATGATATGGTTGCCGAGGTTTAAACTCACTGGAACCATTTGGAGAGAAATAACACTTGGAATTATTAAGATTCCTCCTATCAAGTAGTCACATACCAAAATAAGTGTATCTTGTTGGGCATTTTGTTTAGATCATTTGTCTTTTGAGATTCTAATTGGTTCAAGAGCCTTGGTATAACTCTCTTTCTTGTTTCATTGCTAAATTGAAAGACAGCCTTACATTGGCACTTTAAGAGCTATGGATTTGTAAGTTTTCTTTTTTTAATTAAGCATCTCTTAAGTTGAATGGTCATTGGCATTTTCTAATTTGACTAAGGAACATTGGTTACATTGTCTACTAATCATTCGCTAAGTAATTGTTGCTATTGGCTTATATTGTCGCTATCAAAACATTTATCCTATTAGGCACATCTTGTTAACTTGGCACATTCTCTTATGGTAAAGATTGTCTCTTGATATGACTGGCAAGTAATTGTTTCCTTAACTCAAAATTATAGACTAAGTACTTAATCATTGAGAAAATCTTAGCCAAATTCTCACTCAATCCACCTTGTATTGCATCCTAAATTTAGTTGCATTAATAACTTACCTCCAAGCATAAGCTTGGTCGATAGACTTCTAGGGCCACCCTTTTCGTCTAGCTTGAGGGGCTTAGCAACTCTTCGGTGGTTAACATGGTGACCTTGCAGTCGTTAGAGCCACAGTCTCTGCAGCGCCGGAGGCATTAGGTGATAGGAGCCTAACAAAAGGTATAGTTAATCAAGCCCTTGCTTGTGCTTCCTATTGGCCTCCTTCCCACAACCTACCTTGGAGCCTAGCTTCAAAACAATTAAGGGAAGGTCATACTTCGAGTAGGCATTTAATTAAAAATAACCAAGATCTTTGCATCTCACCTAGGTCTCAAGAGTTACATTTCATATAAGTTAGTGAAGCATCCAAGCAACAGTTGTCCATCCAGTTACTTGGTCTTAATTCAATAAGCAAGAGTTTTGACTCCATAAAGCACTGGACTCAAATATAAATTTAATCTAATCCTTGAAATCTTGCTAAATTTAACCAGGTAACTAGGCCACTCAACTATCTCCCGGACTCGTTGGTTCCCAACTTGTCCTTCATCATCTCATTTCCATAGGGTCTACTCCCCATTGCCTATTGTTGGGAAACAACTAGAACAGAGAGGTTAGGGATCAATGTGACATCCCCCGACCTGAGTTGTTGTCGCAATGCCTGTACAATCTGAGCAACAAGAGTTATGACAATGGAAGGAATGGGATTTGCAGTGTGATTTGTTTAATTAATCTAACTTATTGATCTTGTGGAAGGTCATGATGGTCAACAATGTGGCTATTATTCAATAGCTGACTTGATTGAACCCGATCTTAACTCTCCACTATACTTTTAGGGATAGATAGCATTGAACCCACTGCGGCCACACTCATGACTTGTCTCCTTGCGATGGTATTTTCTGCAATGTTGTTGCTTAGTGGCAAGTGGTTAATCCCATAGTGATGGACCTATATCTTAATAATATTGCATAGCTCACTTCCAATAAAGTCTTCACTAACATGTCCATCTGTCACAAATCACATCGGCAGCTATAGGGGTTAGGCGAATCATAGTGGGACTCATTTTTTTTACTTCTTTTTTTTGAGAGGGAGGGGAGGAATAATTTTTTTGCAGCATTGTAGTCTCTCTTCAGTGAATAGTCCAGACCCTATTTTTTCTCCTAACAATCATTTTCAATTTTCGAATTTCTAGTTTTATCTGATTTTGTAATGGACCAATATTTCCATTAATGGGAATCCAAACTGTAAATGGCCAAGAGTCTGTTGCAATTAAGGCCCTGCAAAAATCAAAGAAACACTGACTGCTAAATATCTAAAAGATTTGGAATATTAAAAAAAAATATTTAGCATTAGAAAATATATATTGATATGGGATATAAAGAAACCCATTTGGGACAAAATAATATATATTCAATAAATCTATGAAAAAATTATATGACCATAGTACAATGAAGTTCTCGCTATAAATACGTAGGTGGGGGTGCCCATTCCATTAAAAGTAATGTCCTTTAGTTGAGACATGTAATTTCACTAGGATGTGTCTCTTCACTAATTATTATTATATACACATATTTATTAGAGTGTGACATCATCTATGAGGGGCAACCCATTCATGTAATAAATGTTTATAACAACATGGCATCACTTGTGAAATATACTAGAGCCCCTTTTTTGGGAATTTAAATATTGTAAAGAGACCAATTTATGTGCATGGACATTTCAGTTGGCCAACAATAAATACATATGAATTTTGACATGGAACTCCCTCTCAACTTTTTCATTTTGTGGAGCCACCTACACTTCTTCCCGTTGTATCTCTCCATGGAAGCATCTCTTCAAATTGGAAGAGGTCAAGGTTGATGCCAAAATGCAAAGGATCACACTAATTTTCACTTGTGAACCTTGGCATTTACTTGAGGGAAGAGTCAATCCATGTGTTGCAGTTCATCATAATTACTCCTAATATAAAGTTTGTCACAAAGATGATGTCGAACCCCTTTGACTTGAGTATACTATTGTGAAATCTAGGGCATCGATATTAAGTGATATCTCTTCTATTAGTAATTGCTTGTGAATGCTTTTTACTTTCCTAGATTAGGATCTTCCTTTACTTAGATTATTAGTGTTCTTTTTCATCAAACAGCTACCAATACATAAACCATAAGGAGACAAGAGACACAGGATATATATTATAGGCTATTAGCTAGTGAGCCGTTGTATATGATGCCTAGGATAGAGGCATGCGTGCCTATGTGTATAAGTGTGACAGACCTACGAGCCAATGTACATTTATCTTTAGAGGCAAGAGTGCATGTGTGTTAAAAGGCCAATAAGCCAAGCAAATATGTTGAATTAATAAAATAACATCACAGCTGGAGACCAACGGGAAAAACATTGGGGGCTATGACTCCACAAAAAGGGAAAGATGAGATGGTGGAACCAAGACATGGTTCCTAAGCCAAATAACTATTACTATTATAATATTTCTTAAGTAACTAAATGGGATAAAATTAAAACATATTATAATATATTATTATCCTAAGGCATGAATAAAAGGTAAAGGGAGAGAGAATTATTATTCAGCCTTCCTTTTTACTTTCCTAGATTAGGATCTTCATTTACTTAGATTATTAGTGTTCTTTTTCATCAAACAGCTACCAATGCATAAACCATAAGGAGACAAGAGACACAGAATAGAGGCTATCAGCTAGTGAGCCGATATATAGGATACCTAGGATAAAGGCATGCATGCCTATGTGTATAATGTGACAGACCTACGAGCCAATGTACATTTATCTTTAGAGGCAAGAGTGCAAGTGTGTTAAAAGGCCAATAAGCCAAGCAAATATGTTGAATTAATCAAATAACATCACAGCTGGAGACGAGGGGGCAAAACATTGGGGGCTATGACTCCACAAAAAGGGAAATATGAGATGGTGGAACCAAGACATGGTTCCTAAGCCAAATAACTATTACTATTATAATATTTCTTAAGTAAATAAATGGGATAAAATTAAAACATATTATAATGAAATATTATAATATATTATTATCCTAAGGCATGAATAAAAGGTAAAGGGAGAGAGAATTATTATTCAGCCTTCCTTTCCATCATATTCTACCAAGGGGTCACTATGGTGGTGTTGGTTTTGGAGAGAACCAAAGGACCCCTAGGTATTGTATCCTAGGACCCTAAGTAGTTCAGGGCACAAGGGCATTTCTCCTTGGGTTAGTTTCCTTAGGCAAGGTTGGAGCCCTGGAGGGAGAAGTGTAGAGATAATTGTCCCTGTATGGGCTTGGATGGTGCCTAGAGACCCTCGATGGTAGTTGGAACTCCTAGAAACCATAGGACTCTAAGACATCCCTGGATAGTGTTGGTTGGCTTGGAAAGGAAGTGGCATAGCTAATGGACTGTGGGTGTAGAGAATGGGGTGCATTATCTTCAATTGTGTGCGCTAATGTGGGATGTGAGACTTCGTTGGACATTATTGGGGTTTGCTACCTTGGCTTCACTTTGTTAGTATTAGTTATGTACATGGCTTTAAGTAGCCATTGTCATTGTGGAGTCATGAACACAACAAGGGCGACTGATTGTTGAGGGGTTATAAGCAGCATTGCCTATGGTTGGGTGGAACGTCCAAGGTTTGTAGCCAATCAACAAATTTGTCAAAATAAGTGTTCAAACTGGTTTTATGTTGTTTATAGTTCTCAAGCATGTTATTATGTATGTGTGTTTGGTGCGGTGGGGGGGTTGTATCAATAGCATTGTGAGTGTCACCACCCCAGCTGGGTAGTTGGGGGGCGCTACAAGTGGCATTAGAGCATTGATTACAACATCGGGCCTTCATGGGCTAGAGACAAAGCATATAGGAAAATACTGGGTGAACCTACCAATTGTTTGACAAAATATCTGAAAAGGATGCAATCATGGATGGAAAATTTGTCCATTGAAATTCCTTTCCAATAATCCTTGACAATGTTGTGAGAATCACGATTGGGATAATCAACAAGGGTCCAAAAAACGAAAAAAAATTCATAATAATCTGCAAAACTTCAACAACATTAAAAAATACAAAAAAAAAAAAACATTTTTTGTTCAATTTTTTTAGCATCTAAAGCATCCACAATTTTTGGACGATTTTTATGATATTTTTGGCTATTTTTCACGATTTCTTGGCAATTTTACGATTTTTTAGTGATTTTTATGATTTTATCGGGATTTTTTCATTTTGGAAAAAATCACCATGCAGAAAAAATTGTGATTTTCACAACACATGTGCTTGATATTATAAAAATTTTGAATTCTCATGAATAAAGAGGAATTTCAGTGCCCAACTCTCATGCGAGGTTGGAATGGTACTATACCAACAAGCATGGAGGAGGAAAAAATTCTGACAAACTCTAATAACTATGTCAATCTCTAGTAGAGTCGTGGTCCCATAAATGTTTTCTAAGAGGACAAGCCACTCCATGCCCATATCACCACAGGGGGGTTTCTTACAGATGTCATTCTTGGAAACCACCTCATCAATCTCTATGCCAAAATGTAAATATATCCATCTTGTTCGCCATCTTGTGCACCATATGCCCATCTTGTGTGCCATATCCATGTTATCGTACCAGTTGTATTCTTGGCAGAGATTTTAACACGAATCTTCATCAAAAAGAAAAAAAAGGAGGACCCCTGGAAAGATTTGAACCAAGAAGCCATGGAAGACTTAATTGGCAATCTCAATCTGATAGATATAAAACCCACCAAGATGCGATATACTCTTGGAAACCACCTCATCAATCTATATGCCAAAATGTAAATATATCCATCTTGTCCGCCATCTTGTGCGCCATATGCCCATCTTGTGTGCCATATCCATGTTATGGTACCAGTTGTATTCTTGGCAACGATTTTAACACGAATCTTCATCAAAAAGAAAAAAGAGGAGGACCCCTAGAAAGATTTGAACCAAGAAGCCATGGAAGACTTAATGGCAATCTCAATCTAATAGATATAAAACCCACCAAGATGCGATATACGTGGAATAACAAAAGTATGGGACCAGGGCACATAACAACTCAGTTGGACAAATTTTTTATCGCAAATTCTATTCTCTCTATAAATCTCAGACTTCAATCCTACATCCTCCAATGGAACGGATCAAATCACAGGTCGATCTTGTTAAAAATTAGTGCCTTCAAAACTTCGGTCCAATTCCATTCTGGTTCTCTGCTCTGTGTGTTCAGTCTCGGGGGTTTTCTGAGGTGGTAACAGCTTCTTGGAATCAATGGGTGGATGGAAGTCCAGTTGGTATATGGGAGTCTAAGGTAAAAAGGCTCAAACAAGATATAAAGAGATGGTTGAAACAGGGAAGATCGACAAATCAAGCATCACTGCAATTTCTGGAAATTCAAGTTGCGAAAATCCAATCTCAAATACAATTTGACCATGTTACAGAAGATCTTCTTAATCAGGAAGTCCAAACATTCAAATATTATCATTCTCTCCTTCATCAAGCAAAGGAGCATTGGAGGCTTAAATCAAGAAGTTTATATTTGAAAGCTTGGGACAAAAGAAAAAGAACAAGACCAACATATGTTAAAGCATATTTCTTCTTTAGTTTCGAAAGGCATGAACAACTACCTCATTGCTCCTCATTCAAATGAAGAAATCAAGCAAGTAGCTTTTTCCTTTCATCCAGACAAGGCTTTGGGCCCTGATGGTCTCCTGACCCTCTTCTATCAGGATTTTTGGGATTTGATCCACAAGGATTTGATTGGATATCTGCTTAAACAACTTTGCATGGGAGGAGGTATAAACTCTTCTTTCTTGGCTTTAATTCCCAAAGAAAATAATATGTCGTCCTTTGCCAAATTTTGGCCAATCTCTTTATGTAATGTGTCCTACAAAACAATCTCCAAACTTTTGGCTCTTTGAGTTAAAAAATTCCTTCCTCAGATCATTAATGATAACCAGGGAGGATTTGTCCCTAGAAGGCAAACCTTCGACAATGTGATCATGATCCAAGAGACAATTGATTCCAGTTGGAGAAGAGGAGACCAAGGTATGGTCATAAAGCTAGATATGGCAAATGCGTTCGATAGGGTCCGACATCAGTTTTTCTAAGGTAATGAACAAAATGGGATTTCATTAAAAAATAATTCAGTGGATTGCATCGAGGGATCTGAGGCAAGGTTACCCTCTATCTCCTTTCCTATACATTATTATGGCTGACTCTCTGAGCAAAAGACTACAATACAAAAGATCTACAAGGAGACTCCTGGTATTTGCTTTTCTGAAGGAGTTAAAAGTATCAACAATGGGCAGTTCGCTGACGATATGATCCTTCTGGGAGGGACATCTGTGGTGATCACCAAAAGATATAGAAAAAATCTTGGATAGCTTTATTTTGGCTTTTGGAGGTTTAATCAATGAGACCAAATCCAACATATATTCTTGGAATATCAACCCAATTAGACAAAAGAAAATTGAGGAAGCTCTTGGGTTTAAAGTCAGAAAGGACTGGACTAAATTCAAATACCTACGAATCCCTATTTGTCTGAAAAAGTCCTACTCAAAATCCTGGCAACAAGTTTTGGAAAGAATCAAACTCAGAATAGAAAACTGGGGGCTAGATGGCTCAACCTAGCTAGTAGAACTATCTTATCTAAGGCAGTGTTATATGCAATCCATTTATATCATCTCTTATCCATATTAGCTCCTAAAAGTATTTTGAATAAGATCGGAAATTATCTAAGAATTTTTTTTTGGGAAGGCGGTAAAACCAACATAAAAATGTTCCATATAGTCAACTAGAATATGGTCAGAGCACCCAAGCTTCATGGAAGATTGGGTATTAGATACCCTGATATAATGAGTATTGCAATTGATGCTAAAATAGATTGGAGGATTCAAACACAACCAAATAGTTAGTGGGTTCAAATTATGAAAGATAAATACTTTCATCCTTCGTCGAATGAGATTCTTCCTCATTGCTCCCCTATTTGGAAGCTTCTTTTGGAAGCCTCTACTAGATCCCTGAAAAAGGAGATAATATAAAGATCTAGGAAGATTCCATTCTTAACAGTCCTTTGTTGGTAAAGCAAGAAGCGTTGCACCCCTTGATGGATTATATGCACTCTCGAGTAATGTACACATTGGCCAACATTTCTTCTTGGAATACTGAGGGATTATCAAGTAATTGGATTTCGGGGTCTCTTCCTACTGAGCTAAAGCCTTTAGGAGAAGACCTAATCAAGAAATTGATTGGTAAAGCACCCATCAATCAATTTCAGTGGGATAAGATGGGTTGGAAAGCTTTTCGGTACAGACTATCAAACAAGGGTATATGGACAAGTTGTTTAACTCCCAGATTCCCTCCAAGTCCTCCCTATGGAATAAAATATGGTTGCCTAATGCTATTCCCAAAGTTAACATTTCTTTATAGCTGCTCATTCACAAAAAGATATTGCCTTCGGAAAATTTAAAAAAGAGGGGCATTATTGGGTCAATTTTGTTAGTTGGAACCAAGCAGCGGAAGTTTGTTCAAGGGTCGAAAGTAAGGCTAAGGGCCGTAGTAGGAAGTCGAGAGTTTGGACGGCTAGTCGAGGTGAGAACAAACCTAGCTAAAATCTTTTAGGGCCAAGGAAGGTAGGTCGAGACCTACACAGAGCTGGCAGAAGTTGTTGAGGGTAAGTTGACACCTATACCAGGGGAGCCAAGGCTTAAAAGAGGCCAGAATAGCTAGACAAAGGCCTGTAATGATGGTTGGGGGTTGAACAACAAGGGTCGAGGTCTGATCAAGTGTGCTTAGGAGCAAAATGAGGTTTGATCAAGTGTGCCTAGGAGCAAAAGGCAAGGAAGGTAGCCATAGGCCTAAGGAAGTTGGTCAAGGCTACATGAAGGTTGGACAGTGGCCTAAAGGAACAACAAAAGGAAGAATAGCAGTTGAAAGTGGAACAAGACCTAAAGGTGTAGACCCAGTGCTAAAAGAAGGTTGTAGCAATGAAGGAAGATTGCCTGAGAACTACAGCAAGGGAACGGTGGACTAAAAGAGCATGCCCATTTAAGTAGTTTGATGTTTGATGATTTATGGTGGGTTGGTTAAGCCCTAGTAGTGCTACAGCTGTGTGACTTGATAATTGTAGGTGTATTTGTTTTTGGGAAAAGGAGGGCTTGATGGACTAGGCCTCTGCCCTAGTTGTATTGATCAAAGGACAAACTTATATATTAGCATTGTATCGAAGTTTGTAAAGGACCATGATCGCTAGTACAAGAGCCCTAAAGTTTTTTTAATGAAGGACTAATAACGAACGTGTTTTGGGCCATAAAATATTGTGTATTGTTATTGATCTCATTGTTGTTATATTTTGTTGTACAAAGTACTTGATCCAAGTGGCTCTGGAGAGGCTCAAAAATCGAAGTCTTGAGATCTCATTGAAAACATGACAAGATCAAAGAGCTCGACATCCTAATTCCAATGGCACAGTCTGTTTTGGCATTTGAGCAGCCAATTTTTAGGGCATTGTTAGATTGGAGGCATAATGATGCATTTTGGCCACTTTGCTTGTTTTTGTTTTGGCGAAAGGACAGTTGTATGTTGTAGGTTCAGGTCATCTTTGTATGCTGCAATAGGACAGCAAAATCTGAATCTTTGCAGGAAATTCATCATTTTAACCTTTGCACAGAAACCGAGATGGTGCATTGATGAAAGAGGGGCGTGTTGACACTTTGCCAGAAAGTAATCATGTTTACAGCCATTGGTCTTAGAATTGCGAGACGGTTATGATGATGATGAGTGTGATTTGAATCTAATCAATGGATTCAAGACCATTTTGTGCCACTTTATGTGAGAGGTTCATTTTATGCCACCTTGTGTGAGAGGACGATTTTATGCCACTTATGTGTGAGAGTTCATCTATAACACTTTTTTGAGAGATCATTCCTTTGTCATGTTGAAGGAGAACATCTTGTGAGCGAGATTTCTTTGTAGGAGAACGTCTCTTTGGAGGGACATGCCGCTCAAGATCAAAGTTCCATCCTTGTGTTGACAAAGATTTTACTATGTACTCATACTCTTCTTGCAGAAACTAATGAAGTGGCCTCCCCACTCTTGACCCAAGGCCTAGAGACGTAGTCCACACTAGACGAACTTTGTTATCATAACTTGTATTATGTGTGCTTCTTGATTACTTGCTTCTTGTAGGGAAATGATTGATAGTGTATGTTGCACGAACAATGGCCTCTACCAAAAAGACAATTTTATATTCTAAGAATGAAGCATATAGCAGGCCATTTCCATGATGCCCTATTCTTATGCTTAGCCACTCTATTTTGTTCAAAAGTAAAAGATAAATGGCTTCTTCCAAAAAGACAGTTTTATATTCTAACAATGAAGCATATAGCAAGCCATTTCCAAGATGCCCTATTCTTATGCTTAGCCGGTCTATTTTGCTCAAGAGTAAAATATAAATATATTAGTGCCCAACAGATGACCACAAAGTAGGTCAATGGGACTGTTGAAATGTCATGAGTGGTGAAACCAACAAAAAGCATTACCAATATACTCGCCTTCCCCATTAATCCAAAGATACATGATTTGTCGTTTGTGTTGAGCTTCAATAAGAATTTTGAATTGTTGGATTTGCCAAACACAACATCCTTCAATTTAATGGTGTAGACCCAATAAATCAAGGGCAATCAACAAAAAGAGCGAGGAACTAGGCTCTCCCAAGACAAGTGGCAATGAGAACATAAATATCATCTTGAACTAACCCAAGGACTTAAAGGCACACCTTGAGTTGTCCATTGGAAGGGCTTGACTTTCAGTGATGTTTACCCATCACACATCCATCAAAAACACCACTAGTAGGGTTGATCTATGGAAGACTCTTACTGAGGCTAAGACAACTCATGTCTCAAGGACTCATAATGGATGTGGCCTAGACGAAAGTACCATAGTTTACTGTCATCATCAAAATTAGCCTCCATTGTAGTAAATTTATTCTAAGCTAAAGGTGAAGAAGACTATTCAAACTTGTACATATATTTCACTTCATCAAAAATATCAGGAAGCAACAAGTTTGACCCCGTCCTATATGTCTTTAACAACCCATCTATTCGGTCAAAATTGGACCTTTGTATTTGAGTGTGTGATATTATAAATAGATACAAGATTTGGTCCAACTCCAAGAACATAGAGAACATCCCTAGACAATGCCACAACCCAAATACAAAGAGAGTTGAATCATCACCAACAATCACCAACAGTCAGTGAGAAGGTGCTTGTGCTTTCTTATATGTCTAGTTGTCCCAAAATCGACAATCCATTCATGTGAAGAAATTGAAGACCATAAAGCGAAGCACACAACTAGATGTCAATACAACTAGAAGTCATAGCCTTGTCTTCTAAGAGGTTATTGTTGCTAATGATTTGCTGAGAGACATCTTCAATTTTTTGAAGATGAAGAAGACAATTTTGGAAATAATGTCCTTCCTTTATTGAATTGAGGCTTCTGTGATCCATATCAGGTTTACGAGAGATTTTTCAGCGTAAATCACAAGATCTATCATTTGTCGACGCCTTTCGAACCAACTTGTCCTGATGATGAACCACACTAGTTGGTTCGAAACGCGTCGACAAATGATAGATCTTGTGATTTACGCCAAAAAATCTCTCCTAAAAATTTTCTTCCTTGTCGTAATCAGAGCACACCATCCTCTTTTTCTTGGAGGAATTGATCGTTTCCTCTTCAGGCTCATGAATAAATGAGGACAAGGTAGCCTTAGAATAACAGGCTTAATAACAAGGGGTTAGGTCTCCTGAATTCTGCAAGGTGACTTGATTCTAGATAAGGATCAACAAACATATCCTCTAAAGCAGAAATGGGCACCTTGATAAAGAGAGGAATGTTGTAGAAAATGACAACAAAATTTTTGAATGCAGGAAAAAGATTATTCATAACAATACTCACATATCCTAAATTAGAGTTTTATGAGCCATTGGAGGTGATAATGTCAGCATATACTTAAACTTTGTGATGTACTCTTCAATGCTTGCAACAATAGCAATCTTGAGATTAGAGAACTCATTTTCAAGTAGATCAATTGAGTAGTGTTCACTATGCCAAATAAAGTGGGAAAAGTTTACCAAATCTGCTTTGCACTTTTGTTAATCTTGGTGAGATGAACAAGGTCCAACTCCACATAGAGAGTGATCAACCAAAGGGGTTCATCCTCGTTTTTCAGGCAAACTAGGCAATAGCTATCTTATTTCAGGGCAGGAAAAGGTTTCTCCAAAGGCATCCATAAACCTTTGTTATAAGGAAGGGTTGCCATTTTATTAGCCCAAATATGATAGTTGGCCCAGTTAAGATGGGAAAAGTCATTTTCCATATCTAGATGCATAAGATACCAGCACAGCAATAAAAGATCTAAAGTATTTTGGCTGAAAATAGAGAAACAGGAATCCACTGCCCTGGAAAAAGGCAGAGATTTGCAAAAAGCTCCCATTAAATCCACTGAGAAGTCAAAACCCTGCCCAAAAACAGAGCGTACCGCTGAAAGAACAGTTAAAATCCCTAAAAATCTAGAATTTCTTCAGCACTTTATTAGGACAGGTCAAAAAACCATAGAAATCTCTAGTAGTCCTTCAAAAAGTGCTGAAAATAACCTATATCGAGACCTCAAACGGCCTTCAAATGGTGTTGGATAGAGAAAAATGAGTTCACACTGGCAATGATACCATGTTGAGATCATAAATAGGGAGTGGATATATGGTGAACTCTCCAACATACGATGATCCAGTTAAGGAAAACACAAGAGAAGTGTAATAGCAGAGCTCCAGATGAAAGAAAAAAAAAAGTGTTGGGAAAAACCCAAGATTCAGAGCTCAATCAGCCTTAAAACAGTGTCGGATAGAGAAGAAAAAGTTCACACTAGCACCTATACAATGTTGAGGTCATAAAGAGATAGCCAGTATATGGTGAACTCTCCAACAAACCATGATCCAGTCAAGAAAAACACAACAAAAGTATAATAGCAGAGCTCAAGATGAATGCATACACGTAAGAGAAAAATTCCAACACAATCAGAGAGATTGCTACAATATTCCGAACAGATGAACAATAAAAGCATGGTACATAAGGATTGCTCTTGGTCCTTAGACCTTTATCAAAGAATGACCTGAATGAATAATCAACAACTAAGAGTATGCTTTATTTATACACATACTTTAGGGTTTAGGGGAGCCCCAAGAGGATGACTAGGCTGACCTCATCAAATATAGAAAAGTACAATAAAGTAAGTTAATTACCCATATGTAGGCTAAACAAAACAACAAATACTGCTACATCTGAGAGAGGGTCAGCACATGGCCTCTAATGAAAATTAACCATAATCCCAACGTTAGCTGCATGCTTACTGATTCCCAAAAACTGGGCAGCTACTTGGTTGCAGTCACCCATAAAGCAGTGTCCACAAATTTAGATTGACCAACCAGGGAAACGACCATTGTCCACTCTTGTAACATACTGCAGTGATGTTTTGTTAAGATTTGTTCTCCTTTGCTCCATTTTAGAATTGTTCAGCAGCAAAGGTTTCAAAAGAAATTAGAAAATGGAAATGTTGATACATCACACAATCCACAAATACATATTTCATAAATTAATCAATAATCAGGTATTGATTTTAAATTATTAATCAATTAATGATCAATGTTACCATCTCACGTGAAACAGGTACCAAATTTGAAATGAGTCATGACAAAAACATAAATCAATTCAAGTGAAATTCTCCAGGGAACATCTAGGGAATGTTGGGAAAGTCTGGGTAACAAATGGGGACTGATGGGCACTGCCAAGGAACATCTAGGGAAGATTCCTCAACAAGAGGGAACATTTGGGGAATGTTCCCCAAACTATGCCAGATATGGGGGGATCATTTGGAATGTGCCCATGATCACACCATTTTTTATGGCATTCTCCCCAGTTGGGGACATTCTGCTCCAATCCCCAGGTTCTCCTGCAACACATAACACCACGAACAGGTTGCCGGTACTCTAGGAGTGCTTTTCATGCTACATAGAAAATAGGCAATATGTGCAGAAAGGATATAGTTTGTGATTGTTTATGCATAAAGAGGCCAAACATAACTGACCGAGACACAAGTCTTTGTTTCTGATGGATGTACATTTTTCATTCAGAGAGGCTATGTATATTATAAAATAATCTTTCTTTTCCAAAATTTTAAAAAATTATTGAAAAACATTATCAAACTTTTGTGTGGTTAAGTAAATTGGCCAGGATAATATTAATGACCCACATAGGTAATTTACGTACTATTATAGTTTTCCATATAATTTTAAGAGAGCCACTAAAACTGAAGATCATATTAACAATGATGTCATTGTTGGCAATTCCTAAGACGATAATATTTGGGTATCAAATATAAGGTAGTGTGTATGTACTCTACTACATATAGTTCTTTCCCTTATGAGGTGTTAGGTAGGTTTTGGAGATAACAAGATTCTCACTACCACAAAGTAGATATAAATTAAATTGAGTGGAAAGATGCTTCAGGTGAGAGGAATTGCGACTCGTCAAAGCTAGGAATCTATAACCAGATTTGTCCAACGTGATCAATGTTTTCTTCACTGTTGTCCAACCATGTTTCGCTAGAAAACAACAGCCAAAGACTTAGATTTCATTCAGATGTCAGAGCAGGGATGACCCAAATGTCTTCCCCCAACCTCCACCAGCAGGATCTCCTTCTTCTGATAGATATTTGAGGAGAGCCTGCCCGACAGGCTGGGATAGACTTCAAAGGGCTAGCAGGCATGTGGATTCCAAGAGGGCCCACTGCGAAAGGTTATTTCCTTTGATCAAAAGTACTAGTCTCCATGCTTCATTGAGCGGGTAGTCATCAATTCAATGTTTCTTCCACACGAGCTTCAGTGGTAGGAATGGAGGGGATCCTTTCTCTAGGACTCACCCCAGGATTACCTTTATTATTCCATTGCCAGAACAAAAGCACAAAATTCGATATGAATTGCTGAATTTAGTAGCAAAGGGAATCTAAAATACCAATGAGGTACAATGACAGAGCACATATATGAATAACTTGTTAACACGAATCATTGATAACTATGTTAGATAATGAATATTTCTCAATGAGACTGTTAAAGAAATAGATGAACTCATGAGTGAAATTAATGTTGATGTATGCATTTGCTTTTGTCATATCTGTGATCACACATTTGACCACTAAAAGTATTATGGCTTACTGAACAAAATTGGCTTGCTAATAATACCTGTCTTCGGCAAAATAAATGTGTCTGTTTGAAGGAGGGCAACCAATGCAATGAAGTGCAGACTGAAGTCGCTCTACTTTCTGCATCATTCATAATAAACCCATTAAGATATTGCAAAAAAAAAATTAAAATACCATCCACCTTCATATTGTGCAATGCACTTAGTAATGTTTGTACCTTCTTTTCACTCTGTGCTTTTTGAAGCACGTACTGAATGTCCTGGGTCTTCATTAATAACAGTTCCTCATTGGAATATTGCTTTGCACCAGTTCTAAGCAACAAAAGAATAATGAACTTTTAACATCTTAAACTTCGTTGCAAATAAAGCAAGAAAAAATGAAATATTTCCTTACTGTGGACGGTGCACTCCATCAACGGTCCTAGTGTTGATCATCTTAAAATAAAATTCATCAGGGTTTCTAGATGCTGCTTTCTCTCGAAGCCTCTACATTATCAACAACAATCTAAACCATCAGAAGGAAAGACAGTGAAGAAAAGCATACAAACAAAGTAACATATGAACATGCATAAGCAAACGCATGCTGATTTATATAAATTACACGGACAACTGTATCATAAATGAGAGATGCCATTGTGGATCAATGCGATTTCACAAGAAGAAGATTATGGGTGATTAGATGCAGCTTTTACTGTTTGCAAATGTAATGAGAAACAATTTCAACCCAAAATTAATTAATCGAAAAATAATATAACAAGAAATTTTGAATGGCATGCCTGGATGTTTTCCTGCTTCTTGTGGTAATCACCAGCCCTAAGTACATAGTCCTTGTGTTTCTCTAGTAACCCAAATTTACACCTTGCAGCCCTGCATGGACAAAATGCTAATAGTCTATTTTTTGTTTCGTGATTTATATTCCTAGGTTTCCAAAGTTTACAAAGAAATATGCCAGAAAGTCATATTATTGTATTACTTCTTCCAAAGGAAATCACTGAGACCGAAAATTCAAAGAAAGAAGAAATACATACGGCTGGGCGCGTTCCTTGTGAGCCCGCCGCTTTACAGCATTTCTTAACGACGACATAATCGAAAACTAGATAACGTAAATCTGCAAAAACAAAACAATTTGAAAATAGACAAGAACTTCTTTTAGTGTACTCATCATTACGGAGTGCCCAAACACACAAGCTAGATACCATGATTACTGCCTAATGGGCTAATAAATCAATCAGACAATATATGTTTTTAATTAGTAGGTAGTTAAACACCAAGTTCATATAGTTCAAACCTCAAGCTGAGTCCAGAGTTCAAATTCTCGGCTGTTGAGTTGCTTCTGTTCGAACTTCAGTTCAGGCTCTAAAGCTCTCTTCAGTGAACCAGTGAGTGAGTTCAAGACGGCAACCGTTTCAGCTTCAACCTTCAGTCAATCAACATACAGATCTCCTGAGCTTCAACCTGATCGGTGCCGGACAAAGCCGGAGATTTTCTATCAGGTTGCAACTGGGGTTTGGCTTGCAAGCAGACAACTAATGGGAATTTGCAAAACCCAAAAATGTCATGAATACTAGAGAAAATCCAGCTATTTCTATTCTAATCCATACAGAAATATGGTTTCAGAAACAAGAAGGGAAATTTGCAGGTAGTCCCTACCTTTAGACTATAATCCGCAACTTTTTAAAAACTGATTAAAAAACAAAATAGAAACTGTGCCACAATTTGTTTAATTTCTTAAAAACTGTAGAAAATTTCTTATAAGCTGTAAAAACGGACACAATTTGTTTAATTTCTTAAAAACTGTTTTTATAGAGATGTTAAAATAGGAAGTGATGAAGTGTTATGTTAAGGTACTTTGTGATGTGATGAGGTGTAATGTTAAAGTACTTTGTGATGTGGAGTTTACTGGTTTGAAATTTTGTAGACAAACATTTAGCCTTGTTAAAACACTTTGTGATGTGATGAGGTGTAATGTTAAGGTACTTTGTGATGTGGGGCTCATTGGTTTGAAATTCTGTAGACAAACATCTAGCAATGTTAAGGGCTAGTGTGGCCCACGCTGAATATGATCTCAGTTAATTTTGATAGTTTTAATGCCTCTAAATATACCGTTGGTTCAAAACTCACACCACTTAGTAAACAAAACCATATAACATAAACAAATTTAGTAAACAAACCCATATAACCTAAAGAAAACCAGCAAATTTATTGAGCTAGAATGGAATAAACTTTCCCATCAAAGCGTACCAGACAAAGAAATTGTTTATTTCTGAAGATAAACCTTGAGTTTCCAAAAACATATCTCAAGAGCACTGTAATCTGGCTACAAATGATCCAATTGTTGATTCGGGATTAATTTAGCAAATTGTAAACTTATTCTAAATGAAAAAGATATAAGTAAGAAAACCTTTTCTATTCAAAAAAACATAAACGAGTCAAATTGCAACCAACGAAATTTGAGTGTTACGAATCATTTTTAAATGGAATATGAAACATACATTTCCACTTGCCTTTAAAAATACCGTACAGAAGTTGAACTGGTTAACTGATATTTTATAATTTGGTGTTAAAATCTGACCAACCTATAGTCAAGTTCAAATGAGGATATCTTTGCGGACTAAGCAAACAATTTTACCAAGGAGAAAAACAAATACAAATATGAATAATTTTCAACATAGCTAAATTGACCGAATTGAAATTTCTAAAGCAGGAAACCAAACCAAGTATTTTAGTAGTGCAATAAAGCTATCTTCAGTGATCTCCAATATCAGTAATGCGCGTAGTCATCAGGGGAAGGAACTGAAGAAACCTTAGCCACTTCGCTGATGGTTTCCGGTTCTGGAGGGCCTGAACCTCTGCCTCTTCCACCTGATCCTGATATCGATACTTACAATGCACTGGTTGACTGTGGTCCGAGGTTTCTGGTTCTGGAGGGCCTGAACCTCTGCCTCTTCCACCTGATCATACTTTCAATGCACTGGTTGACTGTGGTCCAAGGTTCTAGCGTTCCAAGCTGGCCCGATTTACGAAGAAACTGGATAATGTCCCAAAAATTGCAGTTCATGCCGATCAATCCCGTGCAATGGCTCTTAGTTTGGCGGAGAGAGGCCTCAATGAATAGTTTATGGCCCTCGCCACACTCTGAATCTCTAGGATCTCTAGGTGGATAAAAAACGGAGAGTCGTGATTAAAGGATTTTCTGTTTCCTTCGATGAGAGGGGGGAGGGATTTCTTTTTCCTCTTTGAAAAGAAAGTAGATTCAGATTTCAAAGAAGTCCATATCTCTAAATGCCATCCATTGTTACTGTTAAATTGCATATTTTCCCAGTCACGGTTGGAAGAAGGACATCTTTAGGAATACTAAAAATGCTATGAGCTCCTATATCAATTCCCCAAAACCATGAGAGAGAAGGTGTACAATTGTGTGCCATAATTTGCGTAAAAGCAGAACTTAATAAAGGAGGGACTCCGGATGACAATAAATCTCCAATTAAATAACTGGACTCGAAGTGAATTATAATCATTATTTAATGTACGAAATGTAATGAATATGGGCATTTTACACGAAGATGCCTATAGGCAGAAAAATAATGAGGAGAACAATTACAGCAACCAAAAAGAAGAAAAGGTTTAGTTTCATCATTTATAATCATTAGCACACGATTTACCAGTTTTTAAGTGCAGTTAAAGACAGTAAAATTACTAAACGTCGCCACAAAGGGCTTTTCAATGCGTGATAAAGAGTAAAACCGAGTTCCATTCTTCAACAAAACCCGGAATAACACTCGAGGTTTCTCTTAACATCTGCAGTATTTACAGAAGATTGAGCAATGCAAACAAACCGGTGATTCAAAATAATTACAATAATTCCAACCCCGGTTCTCGATTTTGTAAAAAAAAAAAATCTTCTGAAAAAAATAAACAGCTCCACCTCGTTATCATAATACAGTCGAAATCGCTCTCGATCGGATGCCGGTCGACGTCAGAGAGACCCGGCTGGGATGGGATATGGGTAGTACGAAGGCCGTAAGGATCGCCGTCGCCACATGCTCAAGGGCAGGGGTGTGCCGTCCTTCGTTATGAATGCATGGATGGTGAGTAGGCAAGGTGGTGGTAGAAGGAATAAGGAAGGGTGGTAGAGCAGGTTTAGACATTCGACGTGCAGGGTAGGAGACAGCAGCTGTGGAGACGGGAGGCGACTCAGAGTTGGGAAGGGTGAAGGTAAGCAAAGAACTTTGGCGGCGAGAAGCAACGGATTCCTAGTATGTAATTTGGGCCTGCTTCTGTATTGATTCCATGATCTGGCTCGGGCTCGGATTCTGCTGGGGAAGGGAGAGGCAAGCGGGCGCAATGGGGAATAGCTTTGTATGGGATGCATTGGGAGCAAAAAGGGTATGCCAGTGGTTCTGCTTTTTTATTCTATCTCAATCGAACCAAAACCTTGGTTGCGGAATTGACAAATGCATGCGCGCTGATAAGATACGCGGACCTATCTTTAGTTTCTAAGGCCAAGGGAATAAGGGATAGTGGGGCTCGCCATTCCTGGGGAGCTGGGTCATGAAGAGAGAGGCAAAAAAGAGCTGAGGGCAAGGGGAATGGGAATTCAACCATGGCAGTAGGATGCAGAGAAACCCTTGGGAAACTGGGCACCCGCATGGCACTGATGATAAAGCTAGGGATCCCAGGTGGCAATCTAAGCAGAGGGACAAGCAAAGCCATGGCTTGCATCTGCTCGCTGAGGGTGCAAAAAGCAAGTGTAACTGCAGGCATCTTGCCAGGATCTGAACGGGCCTATGGGCTTGGTTTCAGATGCAGCGGAACAACCGGCATTTGAACCATAGCAAGGGGGAGGGGTACTATGAGGAGCTCAAGGAGAAGAGTCTGAAACCCACTTCCCTTGGTCGGGCTCTAGGCTACCTCAACTCGAGCACTGTATGAATGGCAAAGATGGGACGTTGAGCAAAGTTTGACAAACCTAACTTCTTTTGAATGTCAAGAAGCTCCTGTGCACAGGTTATGGCTAGAGCAGCGAGAGGACGTGGGCGTAGCAGGATTGGCCCGGCCCCCCGAATAGACAAGGGACGGAGCATGTCGAAAACTCGCAGGGTTTAAGCATGTCAAGCACCTCATAGCAGAGGCAGCAGCGACATATCGAAGCGGGACGAATGCAAAAATTTGGAAGCTGATCGAAGACTGGGAAGCTGAGATTAAGCAGGAAAATGAATTAGAGGAAGAGATAGACAATTGGAGGTAGTTGGTCCGAGATTCAAGGAATACCCGTGGGAGAATTACTCAATTTAAACAAACCCTTTATCTGTATTTCCTAATGAAAAGTCTTCTTGGAAAAGCGATGGAACAAATCTACATGGGAATGGCAGTTACAGTGCAGCTAAACTAAAAAAAAGATATGGAGAAAATCCTCTTCCAATTGCACAAACAGGATATCAGGATGGACCAAATTGACCGCCACAAACCTTACATTCTGGTGCTGTATGGAATGCCAGTGGCGACTGCTGAAGATCCTGCCCCTATTGCTTATGTCTCAATGCACAGAAAGAGCAGAAAGACTAGACTGCTCTTGCATAGTTTTTGTTTATGCGGTTAGCTTTTAATTTTCCTATTGCATATGCTAGTTTTTACAGTTATGTAGTGTCTGGACATGAGATAGAGAGTTATCTAGCTTGGCTATAAAGACTGAAACAATTCTGTTTTTGGATGCCTTATAACGCAGGATGACTAACAGACTTGGTTTTCTCTCCGGGCAAGTTGAAGCCACTGAACAATCTGTGTAATGTAAATTTACCTAATATATAATAAAAAATAGATGAACCTGCTAAACTTAACCAAAAAAATATGGTCGAAATAAAAAAATAAAAATAAAAATAAAAAGATACGTGGAATTCATGCCCAGGACTAACACATAAATTAGAAGCAGTAAGTAATGCTCCCTATATAAGGTTTCTTTTCTACAGAGAAATTAAAAGTTTTTTGCGCTCGCAAACCTTCGATCCGAACGAGTCGAGATCATTCACGTTGCTGAAATTCAAACTCGCTATATCCCGCCGCCTGCCCAAGGGCCTGCTTTTCACAGAGAATTCAGAACCTGCGCAGTAGGGAAGATGAATAAATAGATGAATTTAAGTGAAGAGCGCGGGTAGAGGACTTACAGGACCAAAGTTTACCCGCGGATTTAGAAGGCCAAATTTTTTAAATAATAAACGGATGTTGGAGATTATGTGGGAGTTTATGGATATTTAAACAGGGATAAACTTGTCAAACTAAGAGATCAGAGTATTGATTTGTCTTTCGTCTGATCAGAGTACGCATTAAATGGTTTGGAAACTTATCCTCAAAAAATAATTTTTTATATATATAAATGGATGTGATAGTGAATCTATCTCAAAATATTAATATATATATATATAAATAATTTATATATATAAATAGATGTGACTAGTGAATCTATCTCAAAAATTAAATTAATTATATATAATATAATGGATGTGATAGTGAAACTATCTCAAAAATTAATTATTATATATATATATAAATGATGTTGAAGTTCTATATATATATATAATAGATGAATAGTGAATCTATCTCAAAATTAATTAATATATATATATATAAAAAATGAATGTGGAATTTATGGATAGTGAATTATCTCAAAAATTAATTATATTATATATATACAACAAAAATGATGTAATTTATATGATATGAAATAATTCAAAATAAATTTTAAATATATATAAAAATTTAATTATAATATATATAGGATGTTTGAGTTGATGTGATAGTGAATCTACTTATTATATTTTAAAGAGAATTAAATTTATTTTTATATTTATATTTAAACAGTGTTAATATTGTTTTTTCTATATATATTAAATGGTGAGAAATTTATTCTCAAACTAATAGTGTTGGAGATTAGTGTAATTATTTATTCTCAAACTAAGTGTTGGAGATTAGTGTACTTAGATTTCAGTTTCAAAATATTTGTTGCAATACTAACCTCCCTCGGTTTTTAAATTGTCAAAATTACAGTGAGCTCGGGAGGCTTCTCTCCAAGCTTTTTGAACATAGGAATAAAATCTTAAATCAGAGTAAATAATTAGTTTCTTTAGGTCTCATAGACCAAAGTCTGGTCTAACCACCACCATCATCATCATCATATACTTTTGGCAGCATGGTATAATTGTCTTTGAGTGGGTATTAGTTTGTGGCTTATCCATAATTTAACATCAAGAATTCAATTTTTATTATTGTTGGAATTTATTTATTTGTAAGGTGATTGATTGAGGTTTTATTATGGGTTGTTTAGTAACTTCTATTTCTATTAGTTATTAATTTTTTGTTTTTTGATTTATTTCTTTTTATTTAACTTTTGATATTTTATTTTTTCTTTTCTATATATTCTATTTTCACTATTTTAATTTTTTGACAATATTTTCAATTTTAAGGTGACTTATTATTATATTAAAAACATATTTAATAAATTTAATTTATATATATATAATAAACAAACACACAAAAATATATATATATAAAACAAACAAACAAATAATATATTATAATATATATATATATATTATAAAAAAACACACAACACATATATATATATATATATTAAGTTAATCATATTTTTAAATTTTTTGTGATGGCATTCAACACATAATATTTATTAGTTGTTTTATTTTGTGATAAATCTTTATTTGTTATTTTTTTGTTTCAATAAAATATATTTAAGCTAGGGAGGAACTAGCTACTTGTAGCCCCTTGTTTTATGTATAGCATTTGATTAATTTTAAAAAAGTTTATATATATATATTATATATATAATAAACAATGGGTTTTAGCCTCAAAGTTAGCTCAATCAGTTAAATTAGGCCTCCCCAATCGGGAGGTCACAAGGTCAATTCCGGAAAGCTCTTGGGGTGAGGCCTAGATATAGGCTGAGGGGTTGATCCCCTTCTTAAAATTGGAAAGTTAATTTTAAATAAATATTTAAGATACAAAGAAATTTAATACAAAATTCAGATATTTCCATAACATATCAAGAAGCTTTGATTTTTCTATAAAATAATAAGTAGTTTTCTCCATAATTAATAATAGAAAAAATGAATTTCCCATAACTAATTATGCATTCAAACTTTAAGAAAAAACTGTAAATTTTGTATGGTTGTTGAATTAAACTGTAATCCATTTATATATATATATATATCAATTGAGTGAAGTACAACACTCGTTTCATGCTAAATATGTAAGTTTTGATCTTTTTCGAGACAATTTAATTTTTCCAATGATTCATCTAATTTTATTGAATTTAAATTAATCAATTATACTTATTGTAAGTTTTCATCTTTTTCGATACAATTTAGTTTTTCCAATGATTCATCTAATTTTATTTATATTAATCAATTATACTTATTGTACGTTTTCATCTTTTTCGATACAATTTAGTTTTTCCAATGGTTCATCTAATTTTATTTATATTGTAGGTTTTCATCTTTTTCGATACAATTTAGTTTTTCCAATGATTTATCTAATTTTATTTAAATTTATATTAATTAATTATACTTATTGTAAGTTTTCATCTTTTTCTATACAATTTAGTTTTTCCAATGATTCATCTATTTTGATTTGAGTTGATATTAGTGAATTTTACTTATTGTTTGTAGCGACTATGTAGCTATCAAGTTGACCAATAGAAAAGTTGTAGCAAGGGGAGAAGAGAGGAGAATCTTTTGTTTAAAAACTCTTCACATACACATTTAAGAGCTTCCTAGGTTTAAGTTGAGCAATATAATCCTTCTCATCCATTTTACAAATTTCTTAACACTATAAACAATCGGGAATAACAAATACCTGGCCACACAAATGAACTTTGCTTTAATCATTTTTAATTACTTGTGTTATATATATTTATATATATAGAGAGAGAGAGAGAGAGAGAGAGAGAGAGAGAGAGATGATTTTCCAAAGTGGAGGGTTATTTCTAAATGCTTAAAGTGTATTTATGAGAATTCTTCAATTGTAAAATACTAATTATAAACTAAAGATGCACTGGAAGAAGTCTCTGTCGTCGTGGAATTTTAGAGATAGCCAAAGAGATGTTATGGTGGAATGGTCATAAATGACATGCAACCTCGTGAAGGAATTCTTTGGTCATTGTACCTAATAGATCTCCACTAACTAACGCTAATTGATTAAATTGGTTATAGTAAGGCCCTGATGATTCTCGTCTTCTAATTAATGGATCTGTTATGTAATCCACAAATTTTCCATTAAATTGTGGCTAACTTGCAATTAACATATCCGCAATTTGTATGTCATATTCCGTCTTCACTAAAGACATATTTATGTTATTTACAAGGGTTGTGACAGGACCTGCACTAATGTTCTTATTGAGGATTGTGACAAGACCTAATCAATGGCGCTTCCAAAAAAGTATACGAAATACTAAGAGGGGGGTGAATAAGTATTTCAATTACAATTAGTTAAATATATATTTTTTATAGCATAAACAATATAACAATAATCAACAACACATGACAAGAGCAGTATGAAACAAAATTTTAAGTGGAAATCCTTCCGGTATAAAACCACTAAATTCTTTTCTAATATTTTGAGAGTACAAAAATGCTTCAGATCCAACTGAAAGGGAAGCCCCAACTCCTTAGTACTCTATAAAAGCATTTAGGTTTATTGGGTAGCTCCAACTCTTAAAAGGATGCTCCTGTACCTTGGTTTTACCAGCTCCAGCTATAAGGACGCTCCAACACCCTAGTTGTATCAACTACAACTAATAGGATGCCCCAACACCATACAAGCTCCAACTTTCCCTTGCACCACCGTGCCACCCTAAAGTATTTCCATGCTTCAACCTGAAGGAGACTTCACTCTCTTGCCCTACACCACCCAACCACCCCTTCAAATTAAAATTAATAAAACAATTTGTGGGCTCTCATACCAGGGATCATGACCCACTTACAAAGGTGTTCAATGAAACCCTTTATACTAATATGTGCTTCATATATGCAACGAAAGTCAGACTTCTTCAAACTGTTGTTGAATGATGTAACAATGTAATTGAGCAACAATCAACTTTGCTTCAACTTATCAATCTGAACAATAGCTCATGTTTGTTAATGAAAAGTGTGTCACAATTAAATCTAATGTTCCATCAGTTTGTTGATGTCAAATGAGTCATTGATTACCATAAAATATCTTCCTCCACTATAGAATGGACCTTTATCTTGTCCTCAATATATCAATGCTTCTGCTCTTAGTATTTACTGTAGATGAGGCCTCTTCACAAAGAGGTATGGACTTGATAAATAATAATTATGGTCTGAAATAATTCAGAAATCAATAGTAAAATCTGAAACCCTTATTCAACAAACTAAAACTAAAAATAAGATGAATTGGCCTAATAAAAATGATATTAGCCACCATTGAGAATGCTTAAAGTAGTTGGGATTAGGGCTTGACGTATGTCATTGGTAATTTCTATTTGATATCAAAATTATCCCTGATATAGTCTACAATATATCTTATTAAAGAGCTCTCAAATTATATCATAGATTATAGTGCCAAACCAAAAATACATCATAATTATGCCACTATTCAATTGTTAAAAGAGGGTTCTGAATGCACCTTAAATAATACATAGTTTATGCTTGTAACAACATAATATGTGGCTATTGGAAAACCCTTACAACATTCAAATCTGATCAATAAATTTAAGCATAACTTACCATGGGTGTCGAGCAACAAAAAGATGCATATGCCATACGTATGAGGCTGAGATATTCCATATACAAGGAGCCTCAAATATTTTGGATTTTCCCAAGGAGAACACTTGTCATAAAACCTTGAATATATGCCTCAAAAATTCACCGTGAAGATGCAAAATTCTGCTTGCTTAGGCCTTGGAAGTCTCTATTAAATATAGCCTTGAATCACCCACAAAAACCCTTTAGCAGTCCACAAAATTATCACTATCACTGAATCAAATAGGCTTCAGAGTGAAAAAGTTCTTCTCCAAGACTTAAATAGGTCTCAACCATGTATTGAAATATGCCTCCAAGTTGTTCCCTAAGAGGGCCGAAAAATCTCAAATTACACTGCCATGAAGTGATGTGAACAACCCATAAATAAATGCAGATTTGCTTTAGAAAAAGTTCCATATCATCCTCAAAATATCATGTGGCCTCATAATAAATTCCACCGAAGAACCATAACTCAAAAAAAAAGGATTAACCCAAAAACCCTCTTCAACTTCAGCCTCCTGCGTTAGATTTACTTGACTACACTGTGTCGTAGAGCTTGGACGAAATCACAGAGGATTAAATGTTGAATTCATGTCCTTTTGTGGATAATTTTACCACTCTTTAAAGATGTTGAAGGGGTATCATTAAGGGAGATTGCTTGCGCAAAATTGGAGGGAAGCTGACTTTAGATTTGAAATTCAAATTTTGAATTTCAAAATTTTAATTTTGGAGCCAAAATATCCAACAAACTTTTGATAATTTGTCCTTGATAAAATCTCATTTTGACTTTAACTAGGATAGCCCTTTTTAATTTCAATTTCCTTGTATAATACCAAATTGCTTGGAGTATATCTTTTGGGGTTTCTTTACCAAAATTATGGATCCAATATTTAATGAGGTGTAACTCCTCAACCGTGAGGAATTGGGAGACATAACCCCCACCATTAGAATCAACATAATGAGGAGAATCAAATGACAATGATCCTGACCCCAAAGAAGTTGATCTTCCTTGTCATTTTTGTCATCAAAATTGGGGCTTCTTTTGATTGCTTCTTGGGTTGACATCAATGACAAACATTTGTAGAAAATCTCCCCCTTTGACATCAATGGCAAAGGGTGACTCCCCCTAACAAGATACTTTCTTCTCTCTAAGTATAACATGCCTCTCTCCTCCTTTCTTGATGGAATGCATATCAATGTGAACCTGATAAAATCCCAAGCTTCTATCAAAGATAATCAAAGGTCTCTTGAGGTATAGGTGTGGTGAATATGTCGATTATCTGCTCCTTTATGCCATTGTATTCTACCTTGATATTCTTTTTTGTAACCTCCTTCTGAAGAAAGTGATATTTAATAATAATTTGTTTTGTCTTTGAGTACATGACCCAATTCTTGGAGAGACTTATGGTGTTGGTATTGTCACAAAACATTGGAATTGGCTCATCAAATTTCACTTGGGGATCCTACAGAGTTTGTTTCATCTAGAGAACATGAGTACAACACGTGGTTGTTGTGATATATTTTTCTTTTGTTGTGGACAAAGAGACTAAAGATTGCTTCTTTCTCTACCATGATACGAGACAATCACCCAAGTAAATGGCTACTCGATTAGTACTTTTACGATTATTAATATTATGTACCTAACCTACATTTGCGTAAGTTGTGATAGATAGATCACTCCATTTCACATACCATAGTCCAAATATCTTGTTCCTCTAATGTATTGAAAGATCCTTTTCATTGTAACAACATGTGATTATTTTGATGGTGTTTGGAAACATGATACCTATCCAATTGCTTGTGTCACATATGGTCTCAAGCGCAGAGTCGGTGGATTCCACCGCTGTTCGCTTCAGTTCATGGGCCTGCTCCATTGTATATACATGCTAAGGCTTCACCACCTCGGACTTTTGTGATCTCGTTCCCTCATTTTTTTTCCTTCAGTAATTCTGGATGGAACCTCCGCACTCTCGCTTTCTGTTACAACTGCAAATGGAGGAGGGGCAAACAGAACATGTTCGGTGACAGGCTAGTTTTTTGAGGTTTTCAATTTTTCCGGCCTGCATAGAACGAACTAGGTGAAAAAGAGATAATGGTGGCTTGTTGGTTTTTCTCATGAAAAACCTCTTTTGAAGCGGTTATTGGTCACACAACAAGACTATGTTTTATCCAAGTGTTGCACGAAGTGCAAGCAGATCGAAGATTCCTCTTGTTCAATTTGTCTAGTTCGACTTCCTTTGCATTGAGCCTTATAAGGATCCCTTATTCAGAGCTCGTCGGTGATGAAATAAGAAGGTAAAAACATTCATAGCATATTTATCTGGGAAATAAAATTGCTCTGTATTTTCTAAATATTGGACCAACATCCTTTGGACACTTCACAAGTGCAAGGCAGTGACTTGGTACAACATTGTGTAACCTGTGTTGAATGGTGATCTTCACTGTATTTGCATTGAATACTTTTTGGAATTTGGTTGGGTGCAACCGTAAGCTTGTATGTTATTCAAGATTATGTAAAACACATGCTAAGAGGACTCATGTAATTTGGGCTTCCAATCACTTGGAAGTTTCTGTGAATATTTACATGAAAAAATAAGCTTTGCATTTGGATATACATACTTTTTGATATTTTAATGCAATCAAAGTTGTGAAGGGTGAAGGTATGTAGTTATTTATGTGTGTGTTGAGGGCCTAATGCCCTCCAATATTAGGATATATAAAATACCAGTATTGTAGCATTTCTTCTTTCACTATATAGAACAAGGATACAAGTCTCTGCCTCTCCATTCATGGTAAAGATGTTGGGAGCAACGCTTATGGCCATACCTGCTAATGCATTAGCGTTGTTAAGTACCTTAAACCATTCACCAAAAGAGCCTCCGTCACCAAAAATTGATCGTCGTCATTCTATATGGATATCAGGGCACGATGGAATCAAACCACCAACCTCTTGCTTGTAAAGCAAGTGCTCTTCCATTGAGCTAGCACCCTTTAAAGAATTATACTTTTAAAAATTAGACCTTGAAACTTCATAAATTGTAAATTCTACAACTTTCAATAAATTAAAGTCTCGGCAATATTTTACTAAACAAGCAAAGCAACATCGAAGCTGCAGGTCCCTACCTAATGGTCATTGAAGTTATCAAAAGTGGGTGGAGGGAAAAATAGTTATATATAAGAGAATCAATATGTTCAGTTGAATACTTAATTAGAAGTGAAACTATGAAGAAATTTATAACCTATAAATGACCTATAACTAGCAAATGCACCAAATGTCGCAAAGGAAATGTCATAAGTGGATAGCATATGGAAGAAAAGGAGACAGGGACTTGTAACCCATGTACATCTTGGCATGCCTTAGCACTTGGCACATATTAGCTTGTTTGACATGTCTTTGTGCCTTGGCAGTCATCACCTCATAAGTAGCATTACATTTTTCCATGACTTGGGAACCTTGCATTCACCAGAACACCTTGGCACTCCCTAGTTGTCATGCCCTCTTTTATCCTCGACAATGTCCCAGGCTAATGAGGAGATCAACGGAGATAACCATAGACCAACCTTTAGTTTGGTAGCTAGCCCTACCAAACCAGAGAAGGCTCTCTCTATGAAATCACAACCAAGAGATGACTAGAATGTAAAGGATTTTAGGCTAGATAGCTAGGCTCAAGTGGGTTTTTGGAAAATTTAGGGACTTGGAACTCTGTCCACTAGTGTCTTGTTTGGCAGGGACTTTGTGAAGAAGGCAAGGACTTGGAACTTTGTCTAAGATAAAGCACCTAACATGCATGCCAGAAGCTCCCTAGAATAGAGTACCTCCTACCTAGAAGAGTATCCCCTGCTCAAAATATAGAACCCTTCTCTACTATGCACTTTTCTTAAAGATAAATATATGCATAAAATAGTACTAAGAAAAACACCTAAATCAAGAAAAGTATACTAAATATGGCTCTATATAAGTTTGGGAAACACTAAACAAGCACTCTTACATACAACAACCATAAGATGCCTAAAATCGATGCGCTTCTTTCATTGTTGCTATACCCTCATAACAAAATTGGAATCTGTAGCATGTACCCCGAGGCTGTATGCATCTGCTGAAGGTGTAGATTGAAAGGATCTGCTGAATGGAAACTACAATGTATTGTAGTGTTGCGGAAGAAAAAACACCTTTAGTCCAACACAGATAAAACTCTAATAGATATTGTCACTGTGGCCTCGGTTGTAGATAATCTCATCAATATAGGTAACAACTTTGATAATTGAAAAACCAAAAGGTGAGCTGTATAGATCATTTGAAATGACAGATTTGGGCATACTTTATTATTGTTTAGGAGTGTTAGTATAGAAAATGCAAGGTAGCCTGTTGTGTCTTTATGTCACAGGCCAAGCATCCGAAGAAATATATAAAATATTAAATAGGATGGTATAAATCGATTGCAAGTTCTTTTGAAATGGGAATGGAGTTCTCCTTGTGCGGATTCTAATCTAGTGGGTATAACTTTAAATAAGAAACGGATAGTTATGGGGTTGGAATTGTCTCACAATTCACGAAAAGTCCCAAATTTTTCACTAGAGAGAAGCAGAGCGATTTGTCAGGTTTACGAAAGGGAACACCTTATTCACAGGAAGATAACTTGAAATTAGTTGGCCATATTATTTCTTATCTTCTTGTACGTGTGTGCTTTGAAATGATAACCACATCCAAAGTCTCAATAACAGCTCTGGTAAAGTTTACAAATGTGAAGCACTTCCATGCACTTTAGTACATTGTTCAATGAACGAATTTATTTTGAGGTTGTTGAATTCTACAATAAGACATGGAAGTGTTTAGAGAATATGTCTAATGACAAGTTAATATTTTGATAGTTTATACTTACAAGGGAGCATGAACCACACCAATAATAATAAACATACTAGTGACCCAACATGATCTCTTCCTTCTTTTGCTATTTCTTCTGATGATTTCCTTTGATGCTCGAGATATGCCTTCAACAAAGGCGCAACTAGAAATTTTTCTACAAGTCCAAATGCAAAGACAAACCATAAAACATCCATTTGCCTTTGACTGCGCAATTTTTCCACAACATCTGCAAGAAACAAGACCAAACATGTCATGTAGGACCACAATCTACCAATTATAAGCCCATAAAGTATTGAAAGAACTTGTATAAACCACAACTTTGTAAGCAATTTCAAAATAATTTAGAGCACAAGAGTCAGCAAGCTCAAGAACCTTTCTGCTGAAGGCATATTAAGCATAATAATCATCTATATCTGAAGAATTAAATCATCAGCCAATTAGTAAACAAACCTTTCTGCTAAAAGATATTAAGCATAATAATCATCTATGTCTGAAGAATTAAATCATCAGCCAACTAGTAAACAAACCTTTCTGAAGGCATACTAAGCATAATAATCATCTGTCTGAAGGATGAAATCATTAGACAAGGAGTATTTCTACATAAAAATACACATCAACTTGTAAACAATTGAACAAGGATAGAAACCTTTGCAAGTAAACTTAGCCTCACGCTTGACAAGGAGTAGATTAACATTCATTTGATCTCAGGAATTAGATGCATAGTTTGAAAAAATATTTATGTGGATTTGGACAACTAGCCTTGAGACATTGACATACCTTTAATAGTGTCCTTTAATCCATCTATAAAGACTGCAACTTCAACTACATTTATCAATATGTTGCTCAACATTAATAACTTTCAAAAAAATTTGACTTATCCTTTCGGATTTCAGATATCTTTACTTCATTTTTTAGTTGAGATATTCTTCTTTTCACACTCTGTAACATTATCAATTCCCGCTTTATGAAATCTATTTATAAAAGTACCATGTGCCATAGCAATTTATTTGACTGTAAGTAGCTTAGCTGCTTTGTTCCAAAGTGACATGCTGAGGATGTGAAGCTATTGTACATACATTTTGAAGTCACATGGAGACAGGGAATTTGTTTTGGGTTGAGTAATTCAGTTATTATTGTTATAATTTAATCACACGGTCTGTACATAGTTTGGCACCAGTTTTCTTAATTTTTTCCCTTTCATATCGTTTAGTTTCATTTACGTTTTTGTAGATTTGTTGTTCAAATATTTACACCAATGTTATATCGTAGTGCCTTCACCATCAAATATCATGTGGTAAACTGAAAGACTGAAACATGAACAACTAACTTTTTATAAGTAAATCTCTAACTATAAGAAGGGGAATATAATTCAAAAAAATAGAGACATGATAAGAAATAAATATGTAGGGATGAACTCTTAGATACCTCTCGCCTCCATATGTGACTCATTCGTTGGTCATGTGAAAGGTGTTGAGTTGAGGGGAACGGAGAACTATTTGATCCCCTTGGTGAGAGTTAATGCCTAGTGTCGTTGGTGGTTTCCCTACAACATGTAATTGGACTTTATTAATGGTGAGAGCAGCTGTGGAGGGTTTACCTGATTTTCATTTTGGCTTTGCATACATGTAAAATTAGTGTGAAGATTTTTGTGCAGATTTCAGGTTTGGAAATTTGCTTTAAGTTGCATTCTTCTCAGTTGCATTTTATCAACATGGCAGATGGAAAACGTTGCAAGGGTTGTTCTGAGAAATGTCTGAGAACCCATTATAACAGGCATGGCTCATCATTTTTCAAGGTCATAACAAGGTAAATCAAGATATTTATAGTCAAGACACAAGACTAGAAGTACCTTCCAAGCTACAAAACTCAACATGCATTACATATTTTAGTCCAGGGCTGGATTTGTTTTATGGTGAAAAACTAGGGGGATGAGGACCTGCTTCTCAAGCAATATTGGATGTGGGGGGGCTCTAGATTGTGCCTAAAAAGTGTAAACTAGGTTTTGACCAAAAGGAGGAACAAACATCTTTGCAATAGATTCAATCTCCCTTTAGAGCTGTGGAGGAATTCAGAAATTTTGGAAGGGTCAGTAATGCTATAGGTCAATTTTATTTCCTTTGAGAAAAATTTCAGTTTCAAAGATAAGAGAATGGTTAAAATGCTGGAAGAAACTAATCTTCATGAAAATACTGAGATTGCCTGCAGATATTGAGATTTCCCAAGGAAAATGGATTTAAACTAGAAGTTGGACTTCTGAACAGTGAAAAGTCCCATTTCATTGGGCTGGCTCTCATACAATTTTGTGGGGAGATTGTAGGGAGAGCAAAAAGTATGAATGGTGGTGTCTACAGATTCTAATTTGGAGGCCAGTTTGAAGTCTGGACAAGGTAGAGGAAAAAGGGCAGGAAAATCTCAAGACTGTTGATTCAGATGTTGTTCCAACTTCCAGCTTTGGAAGGTGATAAGTGCTAGTCTGAGGTATGTGGTCCTAAAGTGGTTGAAGGAACACATGATTTTCCTGTGACTTTTTAAGGTAGGTCCGCTTTTATCAATTCCTCATGCTATCAAACAATACTTAAAGAATCCCCTTCCATCATTGGGTGTTCCAAAATTGTTTGTAACGTTAAGGAAGGTTTAGGGGACTTTAAGGCCCCCTATTGGAATTTGGGTCCATCTTTTGCTTCAAGAAATTGTCGCATTCTCTTCATGCCAGTTATCCATTCTTTAGACCATGCAATCCAATATTCAAAAGCTTCATCAGATGATGTAGGGATTCGTTCTTTGTCCTGTTTGGGTGGTCAACCAATTAAAGAGGCCTCACAAAATAAAGGTGATGAAATGTTGAAGTCATCTTACCATCCAAGATCAAAGAAAGAATGTTGTGGGTGATTTTGGCGTCTGGAAGGGGGTTTAACACTTGATCAGGATCACCACCAAGTCTCCATTGGAAGAAACTCTAATAACTCTAAATCAAAGTCATGGTTTCAAAAAAAGAGGAGGGAAAGGGCATGGTTGACAATCAATGGGGCAGTTGTAACAAAAAAACCCCATTTCTAAATGATTTTTCAGTCATTTCTTTGAAGTTCAAAAGTTGATTGATGTAGAACCAATTAAATAAGCACCTACCTGGAAAAATAACTAAAAAGGCAAAAGTGGAATTTCAAAAAGGCTAGATACTCAGTTGATGTTAGATTCAGAGAGTGAGATCATAAATTGTTTAGGGAAGCTTGCCCTATATTGCTGCAAATTGAATTAGAGAGTAAGAAGCCTCCAGCCCCCTTTAAGTTTAATCACTTACTGGCTAAATAAAAAGGATTCCAAGGCTATGGTCATCAAGAATTGAAGACATTACGATAGTAACAGTGAGGACAGAGACATTAAGCAGTTCATAAACAATCTGAAAAGGGTAAAAGGTGAAGCTGAAGATTGAGCTCAAAGCTTTGTTCCAAAAGATTTAAAGGATCTCGAAAAATGAATTAAAAACCTTTGATAATAATAAAGCAGATGCGTTTTGAAAGATGAAATCAATCCTCTCAAAGAGCTGGAAGGGAAAACAAACCACCTTGCCAAAGAGAAAAAAGAAACTAAGCTAAAAAGGAGAACCATCTTGTTCTCTGAAAGTGATAGGAATAATAAAAATTTTCACAAGTACGTAAGTCATACAAGAAACATTAACATTATTTGGGAAAACAATAAGCCAGGTAGCTCTAGGGTTAATAAGTCTTTTAAGGAGATAGCTGAAGTGAGAAAGCAACATTTTAAAAGTCTAATAGCAGCAAATATTTGTGAAATCATGAAAATTATCAGGCTATTTCCGAGCATTATCAATGATGAAATTAACATAGAATTGGAGGAAGAGGTGTCCAAAGAGGAGGATAAAGCAGTTTTAAACTCCAAAAAACTAAAAATCGTATACCCAATGGATGGACAATTGAATTTCTGAAGAAGAATTTATGCTCCTTTATAATAGGCAAATCTATGTTGTTGTGGGAACAATATATGAAAGAATACATACAATTAAAACTCACAAGCTTCTTGTTGTAGCAATGATGCTAGAACTTGCAAAGGCGCAAGACAAAATGAATTGGCTCTTTCTTAGACTGCTACTGATTTAGCTGGGAATAAACTTGCAAATTGTAGAATGGTTAATGGGATGCCTTACTTTAGTTCCTTTTACAGTTCTAATCAACGGGTCCCCAAAAGTTTCTTTAATGCATATTGAGGTTTGTGTCAAGGGTGCTCTCTATCACCATTTCTTTTCGTATTAGTGGTTGAAGGTGTATGCTAATCGTAGATGAAAGGAGAAGAGGGATAGTGAAAGGAGTAAAAATTTATGACTTTGAATATTCTCATATATTGTTTGTTGATGATATCATCACGTCTCTGCAAGAATCACTAAGGGAGTTAAAATGTATAACGCATATTTACTGCAAAAATACAGGTATGGAAATCACTATGAGGAATTCTACAATGTTGTTCAATGCTTTGGCTGAGGAAGAAAAAGCCTAAATCATGATTCTGTTTCCTATGAATTAGATCAAGGAAACATATACTTGGGATCTTAAAGCCTACTGGTTACATTTATTATGATTGAACTTGGTTGTAGATCAAAATTGAAGCTCGAATTTCATTATGGTGCAATTGAGGGTTCTCTAGGGAAGGGAGATTAGCGTTGACCAAGGTTGTGCTGGAAAATATTCTTGTGCATTGGATATTCGTTGTCCATATCCCTAGAGGCATCATAAAACACAATAAATTATATATAATATATATATATATATATATATATATATATATATATATATATATATATATATATACACATAAAAAAATCGAAAACAGAAGGAAAACAAAAGGAATTTATTTGGTTAAATGGAACCTGACAGTAAATTTTAAAGAAGCTGGAGGGTGGGGCATAAAAAAATATAAATCTCTTCAATCTAGCTCTAGCTGCTAAAAGACTACAGAGGTTAGTCTACAATGAAGGTCTGTACAAGAAAATTACAAAAACCAAACATTTGAGAATGATTTCTACAGAAGATTAGTTTACAGAAGAAAGGGAACATTTTAATGGAAATTCTATTATTTGGAAATATTTGGTGAAAGCATTCCCATTAATTGGAAAATGGACAGCATGGAGGATTCAAGGGAATAAGGTAAGAATAGGGGAAGACCCCTAGATTGGTTGTAAAGGTAATTTCAAACTGTGTAAGCTAATAAGATATATCCATCACTTAGGGATTTATTCCAGGGAAAATGCGGCAACAAATGATGGCAGGAACGTTTGGTCTCATGGCTTGAATTTAGCATGGGATTTCAAATTGTGAGGGGTAAAAACTGAGGCAAGAAACCATAGCTTAAATTCTAGTGCCATTAATGATTAAACTTTCTAAAGAAGATGAGCTAATTTAAGTGGTCAAAAAATGAGGGACCTGATGAATATATTGCCAAACTGGAATACAAGGTAAATATGGAAGAAGAAATGATGAGGGAAATATCCCCATGGTGGCACTTAGTTTGAAAGTTAGAAATTCCTCTTAAAGCTAAAATCTTTCACTGGTTAGCTTTAGACAACAAAATTTTAACTTGGTATAAAGGGGTCCTCGAAGATTTCTTTTGTGTAAGACAAGTGAGGAATCCATGGACAACTTGTTTGTTTCTTGTTTTTAAGCTCACCTATGGATAACCTGTAATATATTATGTATTGAGAAGCATGAATAAAGTATAGTCTAGTCCAGATGGGCACAGAGATGCTGGAAATGCTAAGAAAGCTGACAAGAGACTGATTGGTCCCAGATCAAATCAGCATGGTAGCCTTGTGCCAATATATAATGGGGTGGGGGTTTTTCACCTTCATTCAGTAGTATTTCTAGGAGCAACTGATCATATATTAGATTATGAAAGGATGCATGAAGTAGCCATCTAAGGTCTTAGGATGGATCTTCCATTTATTTTCAATTCTCCCATTGAGAAACCATACCATTATTGCCTTTTCAGATTGGTTCATAGATCAAAGCATGATTCTGGAGGTGCTGCCGTGGGAGAAATAAATGGGAGCAATGGACTCTTACTGAATGTTTTTATCCTTGGATTGTAGATAAATCTGTAAAAATTTTCAGGGCATTACAATCTTTTGTGATTTAGGCACGCTTGCCAAAAAATCTCATGATAATACCCATCATTGAACATTCTGACCCATTAAATCACTTTTACATCCTTTTGAAGTCCTTCAACAAAGTACTTAAAAGTTGTGAATAATGTCATAACATTACTTCTAGCTATAGAACAAGCATTTCAAGCTTGCATCTGTTTTATGATATGGATATTTGTCCTTCAAACAGAGTTATGTGGCACAAAACCACTCCTTAAGAAAAAAATTGGTTGTAAATGCATGTTGAACTCTCTTAGCACAAATATGCTCTTAGTATGTTATAGGATTCTCAGACTAGTCACAGTTTTAAGGGTGCCAAAGACTTTAGATTTTAACTATGATATGGTGCATGCCTGGCTTCAAGGCAACATATTCTTTAGGAATTTCATGTTGGGAAACCTCCAAATCTGTTTCCAGGAAAACTCAAGTTAAATGGATTTTTTTTGTATAATGGTTGTGATTCATATGGATGCACATTAATATATATGTTTTTTTTCCTAAATTTGAATAATTTATGTATTTTTTGGTCAACCAATTTTTTTTATCCAGTTTTTATCTAGTTCCGATTCGGTTTGACAATAGAAAGAACTCAAGAACTTGAGAGGAAAAATTAATATCCTCCCCAACCAAGTTCAATTGCTGCTTGTGATGTGATTGTTGTTCATGAGGCAATTGTTGATCCATACAACAAATGTATATAATCTTGGAATATGATCTAACTGTGAATATGGAAGAGTTCAAATATCTTTTTGAGGACATTGTATTTATGAAAATCTGAAATAACATAATTTTGGGCAGTTGAGAACTTCATATGTGTGTGTAAGAACTGAAATCCATGAACACAGTCACAACTCATCATATAATGCTCTAAGTTCTTCAAAACCCTAAATAGAGAAAACCAATAGAAACGTTAGCTCCACCAAAGATATTTCAAAAAGGTATTCAAAAATGTTGATTGTTGGAGTATCTTTGGTGGAGCTAGGATTTTTCTTGGTTTTCCCTATCTAGGCTTTTTGAAAGCATGGAGAATTATATGATATGAAAGCAACCAAACACAAATAAAAGAGAACACTTTACATGGAATCAGAGGTCTGAGAGTTAATTATCTTGTTTGCAATCATGGCATTACCTCAACAACAAAGCGAGCCTAGATCTTGTCACTGTGAGCTTCCATGACTCCCTTTAAAATTATAAGCCCCAAGCCTCAAATGATGTTAGCTATTTCAAGGAAGAGCCCCCGCTCCTCACAAAGCATCTACAATATTGGTGAAAACCAATAGAAGCTAACATGATAATGTTAAACCATGTCTCAAAATAACAAAAATGAGTTATTGAATGCAATATAAAAACCTTGTTAATCTAAGAAATTAACTGCCCTCTATAAGCAATTCTCGGGGCAGACTCATATTCTCCACTATGATAGGGCACCCCATAGTTTGAAGACCTAATTCCACTGTCCAGCTTGCACCACTTTCCAGGTTACCTTTTGAAAGAAATCCACCATCCTTATCAAGAACCTACATAGTTTCCAAGGTAATAAACAATTATACTTGACTGGCAAGTTTACAATTATATTTTTATCTTTCTAACTGTTGGAAGAAGCAATTTATCAGTTGGATAAAAACAATCACTGCATGGATGGACAATACATAAAGAAGCACAAGAAGATCATAATTGCAAATGTAAATCCCCAAAATATCAGAACGACAATGTAATATTTTAAAGCACCAGTAAACACCAAGAATGGAGGTGAAATACCAGTCAGTATTATCTCAAGGACTAGTAGGAAAACGTAGAATTATTAGATTATGCAGATTATGCAGCAAGAAATATTAAGATTGAAGGCATATATTATCCTACAACACTGTTGGCAGAGAAACTGAGAAATGAGAATGACACTTACATTTTTATAAATGTTCATCCTTGTTTTGGCTGACCTACATGGAGGAAAATGCAAAATGATTAGCTTAACTGTGCTTAAGCTAAGGAATCCTCCAATTGTCCATCTAGTGCACTTGTTGCAGCCTTGTCTAACAATAATATGCTCGGATTCTTTATGATCCTCTTTTTCCCTCCCATTAATTTCACTCCTCTATCTCCATAGTTTGTTTTACAACCCATAGCTGCATAGTTTGTTTTGCAACCCATAACTACATAGTTTGTTTTGCAACCAACACTTATAGAAGAAGGCTAAACAAATGGCATGTGCCTAAGAAATTTGTATTTTCTGGGTTCTTTTAAATGAGTGAATTTTAGGGCTTTGGTCCAATAATAATATAGAAAATTCCAATTTCAATATTAAAAAATATAAAAATATAAAAATCACAAAAACTTCGCACATATCAAATTTTTATGTGTTCAATTTGACAAGATTAATGGTGCAAGCTGAAAACAATAGTCTCTGTCATAGGTAGGGACTAAAAACATATCTACTGAATGGGTCTAGAACATTTTATAGATAAGAAACAAAGGAATCTCTCTTCATAACCAAATATCGATTTTGGAGTTCTCGAAACAAAATAGCAAAATCAATATATTTTATTTCTTAATATTCAACCATATTCCTTCACAATCTGAACGAACATAATCCACGTTCACGTCAATGTTGACATCGACATCATCAATATGTTCTTCACTTACACATTTTGTTTCTTGAAAGTCTACAACCTGTGACAAATCTGCATACTCGGGTTCATATGATGTGTTATTTATCAATCCTTTTGGAGGACATGTTAACACTATATACCGGTTAGTCTCAACTAGATCTTGTACATAGAATACTTGTTTAGCTTGCGATGCTAGAATAAATGGATCCTCTTGCCAATGATTTTGACTTAAGAATTTCTTCATATTCACCATTGTAAAACCCAAATCATCAGTTTTGATCCCTCTCTTATTGTATGCATCAATCCAATTACATTTGAACAATGTGTACTCCATACAAAAATAGTCCAATGTAATTTTTTCTTCTACCACTCCATAAAAGGTTGTGTTTTGAAGTGCATGGTTTGCATCTTTGGAACTTGACCTCATCATTGTTTGATCTTCCATACACATGCCATTATTTTGGGTGGTTCTCTCATTCTCTATGCTTTTTGTATGGAATCTATAACCATTGATTAGGAATCCCTTGTACTTTTTTACGAATTTCATGGGGCCACGCACTAGCCATTTAAGTGTACTAAACACCTTTCCATCTCCTTCCACTTGTATGGTTTTAGATTTTTAAATGTAGTTAGAATTCATACATTCAACCTTTGAAAAAATATTTAATTTCCTACATGACAATATTCCCTACATGACAATATTTAATTATTGCGAATCTTTTTATGGAAGATTTCGAAGCCAAAGCTCTAGCCTCTGCTCATCTCCTTCCCAAGCTTTGGAAAAGGTATGTAGATGACACTAATGTCATCTGGTCCCATGGCCAAGAGGAGCTGGATCGCTTCTTCAATCACCTCAACGGTCAGTCCTCTGCTATTAAGTTCACCATGGAAAAAGAGGTCAATGGTTGCCTCCCTTTCCTGGACATTCTTATTTCTAAGAATAAGGATGACTCTCTCTCCCACTCTGTGTTCCGAAAGAAAACGCATACTAAGCAGTATCTTCATGCCGATTCCCATCATTTCCCAGCTCAGAAGATGGGTGTTCTTAACACCCTCGCTACTCGTGCCCTTAGGATTTCGGATAATGAGAGCTTGGATAAGGAGAGATCCCATCTCCTTGATGTCTTTGTGGAGAATGGATATAGTAGGCGCCTTTGTCGAAAGGCTTTCCTTAAAGCCTCTAGAAATGCGTCAATTAAGAAAGAACCAAAGGAGCGCCGACTAGGTGTCCATCTTCCCTATGTCCAGGGAACCACAGACAAGATTGCTCGGATCCTTAGGAGGTTTGATATTCCCTCAACCTTCAGGCCCCTCAACACCATTCGTAATTCCCTCCGATCGGTGAAAGATCCTGTTGACCCTAAAGACATGAAGGGTGTTTATTTGATCCCCTGTTCTTGTGGGACACCCTATATCGGGGAAACAGGGCGCTCCATCCATCAGAGAATTTGCGAACATGCAGCTGACCTGAGACATGGGAGAACCAAGTCTTCAGCATTAGCAGAGCATGTGGATAAGACCAAGCATCAGGTCTGTATAGAGGAGGCCAAGGTTGTTGCCAAAGTTGCTCAATTCCATCATCGTAAATTCAGGGAAGCTATCGAAATTGAAAGAAGGCCTAACAATCTCAACAGAGATGACGGCTGGAAGATCAGTAGATGTTGGATCCCTGCCCTTTCGTCTTAGTGTTTCTTCCCCTCCCCCTCCTTTTTATCTTTTGTGTTGTCATCGTTCCCCCTGGTGCCTTCCTTCCTTCCTTTTCCTCCTTGATCTTTGGTTTTCTATTGGGTTTCTTCCAATCCTTCGCCTTCTTTGTTTCTAGGTCGCTCTTCCCGTTTGATTTTTTCCTTATTGTTATTAGTAAATATAATCTTAACTAATATATATAGATAGATATATATATTATACTATTTATTTATTTATTGATGCTTTATTATTTATTTTATTTATTTTTTTTGGATTTTGTCGTGTGTATTATAATATATATATGGGATTTTTTATTTATTTATTTTTATTTTTTTTTTATAAATTAATTTACAAGTAAATTACCTTTTTACCATCCATTAAAGTTATGTTATTATTTATATATTTTTATGAACATCCTTAATTATTATTTATTATTTTAATTATATAATATATATATATGATGATTATTAAATAATTTAATAAACAAATTAAATTAACCTTTTAAACTAACCATCAAAAGTATGGTATTTATTTTTATAATCTTAATTTTCTCTTAACATCCTAAATATCATATTTTGTTTTTATATATATATATATATATATATATATAAATAATATATATAATTTAAATAAATAAATGAATTTATTTAAAAATCTAAACATTAATTGTTTTTATTATTTGTACTAATTTAACTTAGTTCCAAAATAAAATATTAAATAATAATAATATTTAATAAATAATTAATAAACAAATAAATTAAACTTTTTATACCTATATATATAGATAAAAGTAATAATTTAAAGTAATAAATGAATTAATTTAAAAAACTAACCATTAATTTATTTTATTTATTTTTACCTAATTTAACTGGTTCCTAATAAAATAAAAATAAATAATAATAATAATATTAAATTAATAAGTGAAAATTTGATCTGGGTCCTAAAGTAAAAAATTAGTCGTTAACCTTTTGTAGCCGTTGGAGTCTCTGCTTAGACTATTTAACATGCTAGATTGGATCTGCTTCTTCAACTTGTCCTAACGATGAACCACACTAGTTGGTTCGAAACGCGTCGACAAAGGTCTTTCTGTATGTGATTTACGCCGAAATTCTTTTTATAAATATTCCCATATACTGATTTTTAAGTACACTTATAATATAAATAATATTGTTACCTGTTGTTTTAACCAACTAGTAAAATTATGGGTGTGGAGTTTTTGCAATGGGGCTTCATCTTTTTTCGTTTGGGTAATTGAGTTTGAAATCTCCATTCTGTGCATCCTAATTCAACAATTATGGAGAATAAATGTGGTGGTTAATGTGTTTTGATAAAATATGAATAAAATATTTTTAAAGGTCAAATATGTTAATCTATCCATGGATCTATGTTTTGTTAAACCATAAACAAACAAACAAAAAATTACATGCCAAATATGTTACTTACTTTCTCCATGGATCAACTTCGTTTGTGTGAAATAGAACCCACCTATGGGCTTGTTCCCAACTAATGTCATCTAGTTCTGAAGGCATTGGAGCAGATAATGGCTTTCCATCAAGGATAACTTCTTCAACTTCCTCATCCCACACTTCATTTCGACCATGCGTGGATCCACTAGCTTCCATACCTTTGAAGTATCCTCCAAAAAACTTTATTGATTCCTCCCCAATATAGCTTTCAACAATGCATCCTTCAGGCCTATTTTTGTTCTTAACATAACTCTAATATACTTTCATGTTCTGTTAGGCCCCTATACTACTAGTGTAACCCCTTATTATTATTAGTACAACCCACTTATTATATTGATGTACCCATGTAGTGCCCATATTGTTACTATTGTGCCCCATAGAAGCCCACTATTGTTATTATTGTGCCCTTACATTATTATTGTTATGTCGGCTCTGATTATCTTATGACCCCTTAGACTCCTATATATAGAAAGGAGGTCTTTACATTTGTATCATCCAAGAATTGTTCATTTATGTAATGTAAAGGAGGTTTCCCCCTTGAAGAGGCTGAATTCTAAGGTGTTGATCTATCTTT
>APFE030342964.1:230414-243994 GCA_000404065.3 Pinus taeda
CCACTTCGGTGCAAAATCAAACGAAACAACAGGTAGATCAACATCGTAGTGAAAATGTTTTGATGTAGGTGATTGGGTATTTTTACTGCTACATCTCAAGCAAGCTATTTATGAGAAGGAAATGTTGGCAATACTACATGCACTTAAAAAAATGGCGACCAACAATTGACAGCTTCCGAATGGGAAAAGGACTCATTCAGATGAGATGTGCAAGCATTTGTTTTGTGCTTTTTATCTATTATCCAACCAGATGGATAAATGAAACAAGGAATGAAATGAAAGTAGGACGAAGAATTATGGCCACTTTCATTCAAAAGTTGCAAAAGATCCCAATTCAAAACCAATATTGCCAGAAATTGAAGAGGAAGGAAAAAAATCATATTGGAACCTAGAGCAGTCATAAGAACAGATCTCGACCAGGCCTCACGAAATCGATCAATTTTCAGAATATAATCATCAAGTGGAAGAACCTACCCGCTGAGATTTCACATGGGAGGCAAGAATTTTATACAGAAGCATCAAAAACTACTCAGCGTTGAGGACAACACTTTTTGAAGGAGAGGGGCATGTTAGGCCCCTATACTACTAGTGTCACCCCTTATTGTTATTAGTACAACCCACTTATTATATTGATGTACCCATGTAGTGCCCATATTGTTACTATTGTGCCCCATAGAAGCCCACTATTGTTATTATTGTGCCCTTACATTATTATTGTTATGTAGGCTCTGATTATGTGATGACTCCTTAGACTCCTATATATAGAAAGGAGGTCTTTACATTTGTATCATCCAAGAATTGTTCATTTATGTAATGTAAAGGAGGTTGCCCCCTCGAAGAGGCTAAATTCTAAGGCGTTGATCTATCTTTTCTTGAGCTGGTTTCATAACATGTTCCTACAAAATGAACAACAAAGAATTAAGCAATGTCAAAAGCTTAAAAAAAAAAAAAAATCTTGTTGTTGTGCTTGATAAAAAGTAAAGTTTTGCATACCTCTCAAAGGGGTACATCCATCTATATGCAATCGGGCCACAATATCAAAGCTCACGTACCAAATGTACATTCAAATGCAACATTATATCGAAGAAAGAAGGAGTAAAGTACTTTTCAAGAAAACACAACGTCTCCACAATATCATTTTCCAACTTGTCAAGTCTCTCTACTGAAACTGATTTTGCACAAATTTGCCTATAAAAGTAACAAAGCTTACAAAGCGTCTTTCAGACAACAATTGGCATCACATGACAGAAAGCCACTGGGAGGAGTTGTTGCATTAGAACATGGTAATCATGTGCTTTCATACCATGGAACTTAAGATATTCCATAGATATATGATTTTTTGGATTAGAGTTGTAACCATCTGACACCTTTAACATGAAAAGAACATGACATAGGGTTTGTTTCTCTTTCTTTGAAAGAGTATGTGGTGTAGGTGGAAGAAATATTTTTTGTCCTTTAACTTCTGGCCATAGTGATTTCCTCAAACCCATTTTTTGCAAGTCATCACATGATTTTTTTCCATCTTTGGACTTCCCTTTTATATCTAAAAGAGTTCCAAAAATGCTTTCACACACATTCTTCTCCACATGCATTACATCTAAATTTGGCATACTAGGAGTTTCTACATTCCAACACATCAAGAATATCATAACAATATTTAATATGGACAAATAGATAAACAATAAATTCAGCCGAGACATCTAATCACAACGAGGTCAACTAAGCAAGTTGCATCCAATAATTAGGCATGGTTGGTGGGTCTACATACCTCCCAATATGGTAGATTGAATAGAATTGATTGTTTCTTCCACACCACAACATCAGACTTTTCACTTGTTTTATTGTTTCTTTTCCTTTCATTTGATTCAATCTCCCCCCAAATTGCTTCCTTTCCTTTTGTTTCCTCCAAAATATCTAATACTTTTACAATTGGAGGGGCATAACGATGCTACTCCTTCCCATTAAATGGTGCCTTTTGTGAGCGAAACTTATGATGTTGAGAAAGAAATCTCCTATGTCCCATGTACTCACATTCCCTGCTACAACTGAGGTACTCTAATTCTGTGTTCCTCCCACATATGGGACATGCATTATGGCCTTTTGTTGTGCAACCAACCATATTTCCATAAGCAGGAAAATCATGGATCACCCACATAAGAATTGCCTTCATGTTAAAGCATGTTTTACTATAAGCATCATATGTCCATTCCCCTTGGTCCCATAATTCCTTTAGTTCATCTACCAAGGGTTCCAAATACACATCAATGCCATTGTCTGGTTGCTTGGGACCAAGTATTAACAATGTTAGGTCACAAAATTCCTTTTTGTGCACAACCATGGTGGAAGGTTGTATGTAACTAACACTACAGGCCAAACATTGTATGTGCTGCTCAAATCTCCAAAAGGATTAAATCCATCTACTGCCATTGCAAGTCATACATTGCAAGGTTCGCTAGAAAAACTAAGTCATTTGTCATCAATAGTTTTCCATGTTGGGCTATCAACATGGTGGCGCATTTGTCCATCATTGCTTGCATTCTCATGATGCCACCTCATTTTCTGTGACATGTTTGTAGAGCTATAATGAAAAATATTTTTTTCATTTATATAATATATTATCATATATTAACACTACGACAAATGGTAAAGATAATACAAGAAGGGGAAAACTTGAATAAAATTATAGTGTTTAAGATCATACATATACATTCTTTTTAGCCTTGGTGCTATGGGAAGATATCTTAACGCCTTGGCTGGAACACCTTTCCGCACCTTTTGAGATTGAGCATCCACCTTCCATCGAGATTTTCCACATGTTGGCCATTGATTTTACTTTCATAACTTCCTCGATATAAAATGTAATCATTTGGACATGCGTGTATCATATCATAGTTTAATCCCAACGATTTTATCAACTTTTTTGTAGCATATGCAGAATCTGGAAGTGTGTTATCTTTAGGAAGCACATCTTTTTGCAATTTTAACATTTGTTCAAAACTTGTATCAGACTATCCACTCTTCACTTTCAGATTGTAGAATTCTAGAGTGGTTGATAGTTTTGTGAGGTCAACACAACTTAGGCACAATGAATAATCAAATACACAAACTATACCTATTTTTCAATTTCATCCAATTTCTTTTGTCCATTTGATAATATGTTCCAAGCTTCTTTGAAATTGTGTCTACAAAGAACTATATTAAGTTAGTTGATACTAAAGATAGATCACAAGTAAACTAAAGATAGATATTGTTGAAAATAAGCCTAGATTTGTAACAAAAAATTAGCAGCCCTCTATAATGATACATTAGATGTAATAGAACCTTCTAATGGTGTATTTATGTTGGTGCAATCCACTGTTTTGCTGGTATATGACTGCAAGGGCCACATTTATTCTAGACCTACTCAAGGTTATAGTGTACTTGTGATCAGTCCTTTGGTACGATGTTGACCACTTATTAGACGAACCTGAAAATCTAGAGACAATCTAGCAAAGCCTGGAGTTAAATTGCTTTTGTTTCCACACAAGTGAATGGATAGCTCCCTGAATGTGTGGTTTTGAGGGCAAAGTATATAAGAATTTGATTGAAGGTGAACATTAAAAAGGCATTGTTGAATTGTGGTAATGGACCTGAGAGAGTAATTGGCATTCACACTTAACCTTAGAAATTATGGGTTCACTTCAGGCAACATTTTATTTCCTCAAAAGCAAGCTACATGCATCGCTATATTTGGCATCACTGTATTAGCAATGCCTTGTTATACCTCTATCCACGATATCTTCATCATATTCATTCTTCTATGGTCTATGGCTCATCAAAATGGATCTATAATGGTGTGGCAATAACTCACTATGACTACATATCGCCTCTTTATGCACCTTCTCAAGAAGTCTGTTCAAACCCAGATGCGATTCTTTAAGGCTCGTATTTTTCTAAGGTATGGCTTATCTAAGTCTTGTATGTATCCTCCAAACCTACACTCTAGACTATGTTAATGGCAATTATTGGTCGTCCTATATTAGCCATAACACAATGAATAAGGTATTAGCGATGTATATGTCATATGGACAATAACACTCAACAAAACTCCTAACAGTGACTTAAATTCTTGACGATAACCTAATAAATTCTAATTTCAGTGGCTTTCCTAGATGAGGGCAGTAAGATATATGGAGACTAATGCAGTGATAAGAATATGTGTTGATAATATGAATCTTGCACTTCCTATAGTGACGTGATCAACACACACACACACACACACATTCACAATTCAAACAGCTTATATCAGGTGGGTGAACCTGTGGAGATGTTGGTTTACAGTAGGTTCATTGTGATCCTAGAAATAGACCTCAATAAATTTTTGGTCACAAGCAGTGGAAGCATTTGATTTTTGGAAAGACAATCCTCTCTCAGTTTGAGGAGAATTAGTCTACCTGAAATCTTCTATACCTAGCATCAAGTAGTAGAACGGGAATTCTGCTAAAGTCATCTCTCAAGAAGAAGTGGTCTTCCTGGAAGTTTGCAAGATCTGAAGCTATCATAAAAGTAAAAAGAAAAAAAAAGATAGAATCTTGAGCAGTGATCTTTCTTGGTTCCCTCATAGTTATATGTACGTGGTACTATTCTATGTATACCACCTCAAGCTCACCACTATTTATGGTCCAACATTATGTATGACATCGGTACTGCTTAGTAGCAATGGTGATATGTTACAGTACCTATAAATTGATGACAATGTTATAGTCTTGTTCACAATCGAAGCTGTGAAAGAGACAGATATGAACTCTTGAAAGCTTGATTGTCATCCTTTCAAAGGTTATCTTCTTGTTGATGGTGTTGGACCAGCCAACATGTCAGGGGATCTCCCCAGTAAGAAATCCCAATTACACCTCAGACCGTTTGGTGTAGGAGTCCCAACAGTGGGTCATATGGTAATGCATTGACCGCGATTTCGCATAGAGGCAAGTAAGATGTCCCTATTGGTAGCAGGGGTGTGACAACTTCGGTGAGTCTAGGAAGGTGAATGAGAGGTTCTAACACATGGGGAGTGAGGTGAGTGCGCCCCTTGGAAACCTATAATAGTACTCGGCTTGGAAGGGAACACACAAGAAAAGATGCATCACCAACTGGAAAGCAAGATAACGAGCAATCCGAAGTGAGGTTCAAACCAACAACACATTTGCAATAAGATTCATACAATTGCATACAAAATAGTTCATACAAAAATGCGTAAGTTAAATAACATACATTGCTACAACAACTAGAATAGTCCAACTACAATAACAACATATGCATGAAAATGTGTTGGCTCTGTTATATTAAGAAGTGTAAGTTCCAGTCATACAATACATCCATGTACACCCTCTAGTTCCAATAGTGGAACGTTACAACCTGTTGTGGCCACCAAAAACACCACTCCTTATGAAGTATTATTGCTAATACTAAATAAGTGGGGACCCTCAGTAAAAATCAAAAAATCAGTTAGTGTTACATTTTCTTTTTTAGATGAAACTTACAAAATCATGGACTTAGGAAAATACCTTGAAAAATCTAAAAAACCTAAGTTTCATAATGAAGAAAATTAAATTCACTCCTTAAAGGATATCGCATTGCGCAAAGAATGATAGGATACACCTTCTAATGAGTTAAAAAAAAAAAAGCGAGATTGCGACGTGAAACCTCATCGCATCGCATACACTGAAGAAACACTCACATTGAAAAACTTTAAAAAAATCGCCAATATGCGATATCGCATATCGCACATCGCAAAAATCACATGAATTACACAAGGATTATTACAATTTGCGATATTGCGATACTGCGATATTGCGATATTGCGACACTGCGATACCGCAAAGTTGCGATACTGCGACCTTGCGATAAAAAACAGCACAATGACATTGCGATATTGCGATCTGCGACATCGCAAAGAAAAATCGCGGGACCCCTCCATCGCAGTTGGTTCTGGCTCATTATTCGAGAAAACATTTTCAGCCAAAAGTTGGTCATGTATTTTAATGCGAATTAATGAGTTATTGCCAGTTGTTAATGAAGTAGGGTGTTGTGTTTTTCGAAGAAATAGCTCACGTAAGGTGGCATGTTTTGCATATCTTCGGCATTTAAAAGTTTCCTGTCATTAGTCTTTTATCATTACTTCCACCTCAATGTAAACTGCAGGAAAGAAGGACGAAGCGTTATACAGGGTACTATGCAGAAAACTACGAGGAGGAAAGGCAACGCTCCAATGTACATTTCGGAAAGGACACCTAATCCACTCAAGGAAGAAAAAGAGCCGCAGAACTCTTCTGAGGCAATTATTACAAATTTCTCATATACAGCCATGATTGAATGGGTACTGAACGATGCTGATGCCAGAAACAGACAGTTTAATTCTCAGGGTCAAGAGCTCATGGAAATACTATTTTTACAAATTTTGAGCTTTATACCGAATGAGAGAAAAAGGCGCAAGAGGCAAAAACTGCATCAGGGAAGCCCGAATCAAGAAACAGAGGCAGTTTCCGATGGGCAATTAGTGCTTAGCTAATCGCACATCGCTAAGAAAAATTGCTCGAAAAGGAAGGTCCCTAGTTACTCAGTCACCTGCGAGCCCCGAAAATTGCAAGAAATCAGCAATAGAAACAAACTGGAAATACAAGACTGAAGGAAAAACAGAAGCAGTCCATGGGTTAACCAAGTTGAAATGGGATTTTTACCAGGTATACATGGTAATGATACATAGTCATTGGATGATTTTCAAGTATATCATCAATTTTACTGAGCAGATAATGCCAAATCTTGCCGATTCTGTTTACTTAACTCAACCAAAGACGGAAGACAGTCAGCTGACTCTACTCAGGAAAATACTGAATGCTTGCGACATTAAGGAGTAGATTTAGAAATAGTTGGATAGTATATTTAATTTTAGAAATAGTTTTGCTTAGAAAGAGGACGATCATTTAAACCGAATCCTCAATTTCTGTAAATAAGTTATTTAGTTAGTAGTATTTAAACCCTTCTCATGCATTTAGAGAAGGGTCCAGAAATTTATCAAAAACTTGTCGTCAGAACATGCACTTTTGCACCCTTAGAGGAGGTTTTGGTGAATGAATGGAATAGGGTTTATTTGATATTTGCAATTGATATCTGCTACTGATGTTGCACTTCTGTACTCTTAGTGGATGTTAAATCAAGGAGAGATAAATCAATTGTCGCTTGAAGCTCATGAGTAGGACTAGTTATAAATGGTACTTTTATCTCTTAACCATTTCTGCTTATGCGTTAAAGTAATATTCAGTTTTCAGTTATTTATATATTACAGCATGGATGTTTGAGTTATCATTTGGCACTTTTGTACGGTGATAACTATTTGTTTATGTTTAGTGTATGAATAGCTCATTTAAGCGATAAGTTTTAACAGTTGTTTCGTCTAACTTCTTATACGAAGTAGCTCATCTTTATCGAATTCTTTTCTTATGATAGCTGAATAATCTTTATTACCAGTTATTGTTTGAAATCTTTTTAGATCGCATAGAAGAAAGATCACACCCCGGGTTAGCATAAATTTCGATGTTTTTCTGTTTATTAGAATACAATAGCATAGCATTAGATTAGATAGAAGTATTCCATTTAGAACAGAAAAATCCATCTTTCTCACGAACACACACTGAATTGGGAAACTGGTCCCATATCCCCAGTCGGACCCGCTATACCAAACGGATAAGGAGCTGCCAACCAAGGTCCGGATTGGGCGGGTATCCCCCTTGTTGTCGACCTGATTTTCAGGGCCTTCAACATATTTGGCACTAGAAGGAAGGCCTGAACTATGAATGGAAAGTAAATCCAAATCAAAATACCATTCAGAGAGTAAATCGCCCTCACCATCTCCTCCGACTTCTCCATTACACTTAAATCCAGAGTTAGAAGTCGCTAGAGCATCATCCGCTGCTATAAATCCTGACATTTCAGAACAATCTGTTATTGAACCTTTTGAAGTCGAATCTCCGATTCATAAACTTCAACGATTTTCCATTTCCCCTCAAAGATCTAATAAATCTCAGGTCAGCGTGACTTCGCAGTATAACCCTGCTCATCCCCTAACCAGACTAAAGAGTGAAAAGTTCGGTGTTCGGCCAACCGAACTACCTCTTCCCAAAAGGAAAAGAGCAAGGAAGTCACCTAAAGGGTCCAACAACGAGACTCTTTCATCAACATCATCCATCTCAACCTCTCCACTGCGAAGTCAACCATCTACTCCTCCATCCCAGACCATTATCAATCCACCTAGTGGAATCCCTACAACTCCTCCTCAATCATTTTCGATCATAATCACCTCATCTTCTCAACCACAGGGATCATTTTCTGCAAATCCCTCTGTTAGCAGTTCAGCAATGGCCTAGTCTCCATGGAACAATCCTGGGGCAGTCTTAATGCCTGCACCTTTGAGTCAAATACCGCCCCATCCTGAGAAATGGCTGCCCAAGTTCAATCCTGAGGCAGGCATGCTTGCAGAAGAGCACATAAACAACTTTATGCTATCTATCAACCTCAATAGAGTTACTAATGAAGATGCTGTTGTTCGACTGTTTCCTTATACCCTACAAGGAACAGCTGGATCGTGGTATTTCTCATTACCCTCTAGATCTATTACCAGTTGGGACATCTTCCAAGACCAATTTCTAACCAAGTTTGGTGATGACAGGTCCACTGCAACGTTAATCAACGACCTATCCAACCTTAGGGCAGAATCTAGAGAACCGATTAAAGATTTCAACCTACGTTTCAATAAAATTCTAAAAAAAATTCCTACTGCTTCCCAGCCTAGTGAGGAAGTGCGATGTGAATGGTATATCACTGCCATCGAACATAGCAATCTTCATGGACAGGGATAATAAAACAACCCTTGCCGAAAACATGAAAGAAGCCATAGCATTAGAGAAACGTATAATAGCCTTAGAGAAGAAATCCGCGATAGAAGAACGGAAGTCTAAGAAGGTCACCTTCAAAGAAGAATCCAAGAAGAAACAAGCAAAAGATTCATTCGATTTGGAGGGATTGCAAAAATTTCTTAAGACCATGTCCAATGAAATGGTCGACATTAAAAAGCAAGTAGCAGAAACTTCTTCAAAAAGGCCCTACAAAGCTTTTAAAAGAGGCCCGTCAATGGATTCAAGGCCACCCAATGCTATAACAAGTGCTGAATCCGAGGAAGAGGAAGAGGAAATTGCCACTGAAGGGAAAACCGATGATGAAGAATTTGTAGAATTACAAGGAATGTGGGATTTCATCCTCCCACAAGAGGAAGATCAAGAAGTATTCCCAGTTAACACATGAAGTACAAATCAGCTTGATCCTCCCCAAACTACCCCAAAACCAAAGAGTGCAAGCTCTGCAACGAAGGATAAAGACGCAACAAATAAAAGGACATCTAAAGCGACTCAAACTAGCCCAGTCCAAACAGATTCACCTACTCCATCTAAAACGTTGATCATTTCGGATGAAATGGAGTACAATATCATAGAAGACATGAAAAAGACTAAGGCCAACATCACTCTGTACGAATTGAGCAAGCTAAAGCATCAACAAAAGATAATGATGAAAGAATTACATGCTGTGCCAGTTGCACCTTTGCCTGCCGCTGTAATTTCTCAAGCTTCTCAGAACATGGGAAGACCTCCAACTAATACGACTAACGAGATTGATCCAAATGACATCGCTTTAATTGGAGGTAGATCGAGATCTCATACTCCCCCTTTTCTCCTTATGAAATTTTTAACAAAAATGTACATAATTGTTTAGTGGATTTAGTTGCTTCATCGAATATTTTACCGAAGTCCATATGCACCAAATTAAACGTTCAACCACAGAAATCCATTGTTCACATAGTTCAACTGGATTGGTCTCAAGTCGAAGTCAGCGACGAACTAAATCAAGTAACCATAAGGCTGTCATCCAACCCGAAGGTATGTCAAGTGATTGACGTTTTAGTGGCTGATATCCCTGAATTTTATGGCTTAATTCTTCGCAGGGATTGGTCAGAAAAACTACACGGATACTTCGCAACTGATTGGTCGCTCATGTGGCTGCCTTACAATGGTAAGCCAAATCAAATAAAAGTTGAATGAGAATTACATCAGAAGTACATAGTAACAGAGATAGAGGGGGAAAATGAACTAGTAGCATATAACAGTAGCATACTTGGCAATTAATTAGTGGATTATTTTCTCGGCAATTTTGATGCTCATACGTCCCCATATTTAGAACATTCCGTTTTGTCCCAAGTCGAAATTTTTTCCCAAATGGATAGTTCAAAATGTATCAATTTTTTAGATAAACTTGTAAATAAATATTTGTTTTGGAAATTATTTTTTGATGGTTCTAAATCTAACGAAGGAGCAAGAGCAGGATGTGTGCTAATTAGTCCAGAAGGAGATAAAATCATGTTAACATGCAGGATCAAATTTGATTGTACCAACAATACAGCAAAATATGAGTCTTTAGTTCAAGGGTTGTACAAAGCAATCGGGCTAGACATAAAGTACCTCCAAGTCTTCGGAGATTCTGAAATTGTAGTCAGACAGGTACGGAATACTATACATTGCCTGTCAGGTCATTTAAAACACTATCAATCTTTAGTTCAAGATCTGACTAAGCATTTTACAGCATTCAATATTTCATCAATTCCCAGACTCCAGAATGCAAGCGCTGACCTTTTAGCTAACATAGCTTCTAAGCTCATTCCTTCAGAAGATTTTAGTCCAGATAGATTCTCAATAGAATTACTCTTTAGACCTTCTATTCCTAACAGCATCACAAATTGGAGAATATTCAACGACGATCCTGATATCGTAAATTTCTTTACTTCTGAAGGATCCTACTCCAACCAAATAATCGACGAAGATCAACATGATCGGAAATTACAGCAAGATAGCACTCACAATGCTATACCTAAATCAGTGGTCAAGTTATAAGACCTGTACGATTTGAAATATCGGTTTAAAAGGTCTACCAATTCGAAGCTTCAAAGTTCGACCTTGAATTACGAATTGGTAAACCTAGGAACTGATGCCAAACCCCAAAATATAAATCTAGGCCTTGGCCTAGCCCCCGAAGAAAAGCTAGCATATATTCGTCTTTTGAGACAATACAAAAACGTTTTTTCTTGGAATTATGATGAACTTAAAACATACGACACTTCTATCATCCAATGTACTATTCCAATGATCGATAACGAAAAACCTGTCCAACAAAAATTGAGAAAGATTCATCCCAACTTAGAAAATCAGATAAAAACCGAACTCAATAAGCTGTTGAAAGCCAAGATAATCTTTCCCACCAGACATTCTAAATGGGTCTCCAATACGGCACCTGTTAGAAAGAAAAACAGAGATATTAGGATTTGTATTGACTTTCGCAATCTCAACAAAGCCTGTCATAAAGACAATTTTCCCTTACCACCTATGGAGCAGATATTGCAGGCAGTGGCAGGCTCAGAATTAATGTCTTTCTTGGATGGATTTTCAGGATACAATCAAGTTCTGGTAAACCCTGATGATCAATTGAAGACCACATTCAGAACTAAATGGGGCACATATGCATATCGAAAGATGCCATTTGGTTTGATTAATGCTGGTGCCACATTCCAGAGAGCCATGGACATTACATTTAAAGGTTTAGTCAATAAATCTGTAGTAATTTATTTGGATGATATAACCGTGTGCTCCAAGAAACGAGGCGACCATCTCAAAGACTTGAAGCAAATCTTCCAACGATGTTTAAGGTACGAAATTTCACTTAACCGAAAGAAATCTTTTTTTGCATTAAGTGAAGGGAAACTTCTAGGACTCATAGTGTCAAAATCTGGTATTCACATTGACTCTGATAGAATCAAAGAAATTTCTGAAATATCCTTACCTCATAATAAAAAAGCCATGCAATCTTTCCTTGGTCAAATCAATTTTGTAAAGAGATTTGTTCCAGATTTTTCATGAATCGTATCTCCTTTACAAACTATGATAAAAAAGAAATCTAATTTTAAATAGGGCCAAGATGAACATGAAGTGTTTAACCTGATCAAACATGCTATTATGAATGCTCCATCTTTAGCAACTCCAAATTTTTCAGAGCCTTTTATTTTATACACATTTGCCTCAGATAAGTCATATGCTGCGATACTCACTCAAACGAATCAAGAAAAGGCGGAAGCACCAATTGCTTTTTTCAGCTCAAATTTGAAGGGTGCTGAATTAAATTACTCAGATGTGGAGAAACAGGCTTATGATGTTTTAAAAGCGACCAAATACTTCAGAACTTTTCTACTCAAAACCCACACCAAAATTATAGTACCGTTTCCAGCGGTAAGGAATCTTCTAGTACAAAAAGATGTGGGTGAGAAGAGGGCCAATTGGGTAACTGCGTTACAAGAATATGACATAGAAATTAAACCAACAAACATTGTAAGAGGTCAAGGTTTTTGAAAAATTCTGGATAGAGCGTCACAAATTTCTAAAATCCCATCTGTAGAGGTACAAGTGTGCGAGGTAAGCCTAAACGATGAGCAGTCATTATATGCTGATATCATTTATTATCTTAAGAATGGATATGCTCCTTCATACCTTGATTACACTAAGAAAAGAGCTCTAATATTAAAAGCCAAACAATATTAGCTCATAAATGATATTCTTTTTAGAATGAATTACGATTATGTTCTCCTTAGATGTCTTGAGAAATCTGAAGCTGATAAAGTTTTGTAGGAACTCCACGATGGGCCAGCAGGCAAACACTACACTGGAGATGCTAATGCACATAAAATCTTGCACGTACGATATTACTGGCCCACGTTATTCAAAGACTCGCACAGTTATGTGAGGAAATGTCAAGTCTGCCAAACTACTGCTGGGAGACAGTAAGAAGCCATTCCTTACCACTACAACCAGTTAACATCAACCAACCTTTCAGTTAGTGGGGATTGGACATAATAGGTGAGATCGTTCCTCACTCTTCCAAGCAGCATAGATATATCCTTACAGCAACAGATTATTTTACTAAGTGGGTAGAAGCAGTTCCACTCAAGACGGCTAATGCTGAAATATCATTGAGTTCATAGATCAATCTATAATCACCAGGTTCGGATTACCTTCCGCTTTAATATTCGATAATGCATCATACTTTTCTAGAAATGCAATGACTGAATTTGCGCTTAAAAGAGGATTCAAACTTAAATATTCAGCCAATTATTATCCACAGGGCAACGGGTTAGCCGAGTCTACAAACAAAAACCTAATCAGGATTATCAAAAGAACAATAGAAAAAAATCATAAAAATTGGCATAAATCCTTAATATACGCTTTATGGGCAGACCGAATAACAAGAAAATATTCCATCAGCAATTCTCCCTTTAATTTAGTTTATGGGAGAGAAGTAGTTCTTCTGACTCATTTAGCAATTCCTTCTTTGTTTCTAGTTCAATACATTGATGAAGTACCAACTTCCTCATTACACTTAAGGCAAATGGAAATAATCAAATTAGAAGAACAACAAGAACAAGCTAAGAAAATGCATGCTCATCATCAGGCACTAGTAAA